>PVJH01011125.1:0-70350 GCA_004026705.1 Nesogale talazaci | reverse complement strand
CAAAGGAATTAAACAGAAGTTTCACAGAGGCAGAAATCAGAGAGGCCAATATATATATGAGAAAATGCTCCCGATCATTAGCCATAAGAGAAATGCAAATCAAAACAACAATGAGATACCACCTAACACCCTCAAGGATAGCCCAATTCAAAAAGTCAGAAAGTAACAAATGCTGGAGAGGCTGTGGGGAGATAGGATCACTTATCCACTGCTGGTGGACCTGTAGGTATGTACAGCCACTATGGAGATCAATTTGGAGATAACTAAAACAGATGGAAATTGAACTACCATACGACCCAGCAATTCCCCTGCTGGGCATATACCAAGAAGAGACAAGCAACAATCCACGACCAGATATCTGTGCTCCAATGTTCATCGCAGCACAGTTCACAATTGCAAGGAGTTGGAAGCAGTCCATATTCCCATCAACTGATGAATGGATTAAAAAGCTGTGGTACATACATACAGTGGAGTACTGTGCATCGCTGAAAAGCAGTGATGAACACATGAAGCACATCACCGCATGGGAAGAACTGGAGGAAATTATGCTAAGTGAAGTTAGCCAAGAGCAAAAGGACATGTACAATATGAATCCGCTGAGGTAAGCACATTAATAATTTTAAAATTTGAAAGGGGCATCGGGAAAAACTACTCTACAGAGAAAATCCTGGGAGAGGGCCCAAGTAATATGGCAGGTGCCAGATCAAATCTAAGGCTACATATGGTAACCATCAAGGGGGGAGGGGAGGCAGATGGCGATGTGTAGGAAGGGAAGGGGGCAGTAAACCATCAAAGAGGAGGGTATTGTTTATATCTCCACAGGGAAAGAGGAACCAAACTTAAACCCGGAGACCCGGCATGTGAATGCAGCAAGACGGCATGGAGTGTAGAGCCAGTGGAGGGACCTGAGAACACAACCCCAACCCCAGCTTTAGAGGCAGCCACCTCTCTACCAGGGGAGGTTGCCTTGGAGGCCAGCACTGAAGTTGAAGCTTGGGGAGTGGGATAAGCCTGACCAGAGCACATGAGGACAGATGAAGGGGGAGGAAGAGAGAATGATGTGCATCCTGGTCCACCGAGCCTTCAGGGCAATATTCCCACTCAGAACAGCTACTGCACAAAGAGGACTGCATGGCCAGCCCCATTAAGAAATACGGCTACCCTCGCAGACCCAAGGCCTATTGGGGCCAGGAAGAAGAAGCGGGGTCAAGATTATACCCTGTTGGACACAACCACACCAATGCAAAGCACTAAGAGTGTGCAGCAGAGCGTAGAGTCACAGATGGAGTGACAAGGATATACTTTGGGGCCAGGGTATTGGCACCCCATCTGACTCAACCAGGGGTCACTCTAGGAGGTCAACTACAGACCGTGAACATTATGCAGGTTCTTATATTGCTATTATTTTTATTATTCTGTTACATATTGTATAGTACATTGAGGGGGTTTCTTGCTGTTGTTATCGTTGTTTTATTTGCTTAAGTTGCTCCATTTTAGGAGACCTTTCTTGTACATATTGCTACCTCTACAGGTCTATCTAGACAAGATAGACTGGACAAAGAGGTTGGAGGCGAAAATGACAAGTCTGATGACTCCAGGGTAGGGGACATTGGAGAGAGAGAGGAGGGGAAAAGGTGGTGATGTCGACCAGCCCAGGAAAAAGGGAATAACAATTGATAAAAATGCAGGGACAAGGTGGGTGAGAAAAGGCCAATAGGGATTGATTAAGACTAAAGTGGCAGAGAAAAAATACTGAAACCCAAATGGAGAGTGAGCATGATAGTGGGACAAGAGAAAAGCAGATTGAAATAGAGGAAGGAACTGGGGAATAATGAACATTTATAGAGGTTCAAATACAGGTATGTACATAGGGGCATATATCATAAGTGAGGATGGGGAAAGAGATTAATGTGTATACTTATAGGGTTAGTAGTAGGACAACAGATGGGCACTGGACCTCCACTCAAGTATCTTCTCGGCTCAAGAACACTGTTCTATTACGTTGGCATTCCAAGATGCTCACCTTTCCGACATGATCACTGAAGACAAATGTGTGCATAAGCAAAGGTGGTGAAGAACCTGATGGTGCCCGGCTATCAAAAGATGGAGCGTCTGGGGAGTTAAAGGCTTGAAAGTAAACAAGCAGCCATCTAGCTCAGAAGCAACAAAGCCCACATGGAAGAAGCACACTAGCATGTGAAATCATGAGGTGTCAAAGGGATGAGATATCAGACTTCAAGAACTCAAAAGCACAACTTTGCATGCTCACTTTCCTGATATAATCCCCGAGGACAAATGTGTGCATAAGCAAATGTGGTCAAGAAAGCTGATGGTGCCTGGCAATATAGGGATATAGCATCTGGGGACTTAAAGGCTTGAGTAAACAAGTGGCCATTCAGCTCAGAAGCAATAAAGCCCACATGGAGGAAGCACACCAGCCTGTGTGATCATGAGGTGGTGAAGGGATCCGGTGTTAGGCATCAGTGAGCTAAAATTATATTGTTGTTAATGAGGGGGAGTACAGATTGGGGACCCAAAGCCCATCAATAGGTGAGGTGACTTCCTTTTGCAGAGGGATTACGAGGAGATGAGTCAGTTAAGATACAGGGTAGGAGCTATGAAATATGCAACCTTCCTCTAGTTCCCATGCTGCCTCCCACCCACTATCATGACCCCAATTCTACCACATAAATCCAGTTAGACCAGGAGATGTACAGTGAAGTTGGAAACATGGGAAACTTAGGATAGATGATCCATCAAGACTAGTAATAGGAGTGGAAATACCAGGAGGGTGGAGGGATGGAGGAATAGAAAGGGAGAACCAACTTCAGGGATCTACACGTAGCCTCCTCTCTGGGACACAGACAAAAGGGAAGTGAGTGTTGGGTCACATTGTACAGTGTACAGGATGAAAAAATAATTTGTAAATTACTAAGGGTTCAAGGGAAAGGGGGGGAGGAAGGGTGATATAGGGAGCTGATAATGGGGACCTGGAGGGAGGGAGAATGTCTTGAGAGTGATGATGGCAATGGGTGTGTAAAAGTGGCCTGCATACAAATGATGTTGTTAGGAATTGTGATGGGAGTTGTATGGGCCCTCCAATGAAATGATCCATTAATAAAAAGGGGGGAGAGGAAAGGGGAGTTTTTTTTTTTTTTAAAGAGGAGCTTGTTCCAAGGGCTCAAGTGGAAAATGTTGGGAAAATGTATGTGGAAACATGTGTGCAAATGTGCTTGATACAAATGGTGTACTGAATGTTGTAGTAGCTGTAAGAGCCCCCAATAAATTTTTTAAAAAATATTGGCCAGTAGAATTCAAAAGTATATAAAACATATCCATCATGATTGGGTGGGATTCATTCTAGGGGTGCAGGGATGGTTTAACATCTGGAAGTCCATCAATATTCCTCACCACATTAATAAGAAAAAAGATAAGAATCACATGATAACATCAACAGACACAGAAAAAGCATTTGACCATTTCCAACACCCACTCTAATTAAGATCCTGAGGAAGAAAAGAATGGAAGGAAAATTCCTCAAGCTAATACAAGCTATGTATGAAAACCAAACAATCAACATAATAGTAAATGGAGAAAAGATGAACACAATCCCACTGAAAAATGGCACCATATAAGCATGCCCCTTGCCCCCACTTCTACTCAACATCTTACTGGAGGTCCTAGCTAACAACATAAGATAGAGGAAGGACATGAAAAGTATCCAACTAGCATAGGAGGTGAAACTACTGCTGTTTGGAGACAACATGATTCTATCCTGTGAAAATTCCAAAAGTTCCATAACAGGAGTACTCATAGTAATAGAGGAATATGGAAGAGTGGCAGGACATAGGATCAACAAACAGAAGTCTATTGGTTTGCTATATACATTGGACAAGACCGTGGAAGAGATAAAAAAGGCAGTTCCCTTCACGATAGCCAAGGATAGATGGAAATATCTAGGGATATATTTGGTCCCCAAAACAAAAGATTTACATAAGGAAATCTATAAGGTTTTACTACAAGAAACCAAAAGTGAACTCCACAAATGGAAGGATATCCCATGTTCTTGGATCAGAAGACTAAATATAGTAAAGATATCAATCTAATCCAAGACTACCTAAGTTTAACACTATTCCCTATTCAAATACCAGCAACCTTATTTAAAGAATTGAAACAGGTGGTTCAGTGGTTGTGTGTGAGACTGCGGCCCACAGAGTTGACATTTCAAATCCAGCAGCAACTCTTCAGGAGCAAGGCTGGGCTTCTTACTCCTACCAGGGCAGTGATGTGGGGGAAAAATGATTTGAAACAGAAGGGCTTTAAGGAAGCATTGATTCAATGAAAATGCAGTACAGCATCGATGAATCACACGTTATTTCTCTAATTCCTGAGTACTTTCTCCCTCCAACTACCAGGACCCAGTTCTAATTTACAAATATGGTTAGACATTGGTGCAGATAAGAGCTCTCAACACATGGGATTCAGGAAAAATAAACTGCTCAGGAACAGTAATGGGAGTAGCTATATCAAGAGAGTAAGGGGATGGTCAGAAAGGGGGAACCCATCACAAGATTGGATACAGAACCCCGACCCCAAAGGGGATGAATAACAGAAATGTGGGTTAAGGGAAACAATGTATGATATAAAATAACAAAAAAAAAGAAAGAAAGTAGAAAACGTTTTGGAAATGATGATGGCAACAAATGTACAACTATGCTTAACGCAATTGATGAATGGAATGGTAGAAGAGCTGTAAGAGGTCCCAATAAGATGATTTAAAAAAAATTGGAAAAACTGATCACCAATTTCTTATGGAGAGAGAAGAAGCCCAGAATTAGAAGAAAACTCCTCAAGAAGAACAAAGTCAGAAGGCATGCTTTCCCTGACTTTAACAACTACTGGACAGTCACAGTGATCAAAAGAGCATGATAAATTTTAATCTAATTAAAATCAATTTTGAGGAGAACATAGAGATCCTGGGGATGTTGAAGCAGCAGCAATCTTGCTGAGGGGAATTACTAAGAGACATAAGGATAAGCATGATCGTGGGGCAGGAGGAAGGTAAAAGAAAACAGAGAAAAGATATAGAAAGAAAAGCTATGGCTAGAGGTATAAGCACAGGCATGTACAAATGTAAATACATTAATTCACAAAAACAGAGGTATTGGCCGATGCACATATATGTACATGGCAATACAGAGGTAGTGAATGATCTTCAGACCTTGTTCAAGCCCTACTTCAATAGGAGAACACTTTGTTCTAACAACCTGGCATTCTGTGATGCTCATCCTCCCAGCATGATCACTGAAGACAAAATGAATGCATATGCAAATGTGATGAAGAAAGCGGGTGGAATCCAGGTATCAAAATATGCAGTGTCTGTCTTAGAGCCTTGAAGTTAAATAAGCAGCCATCTATCAAAGGATCAACAATCCCACACAGAACAAACACACCAGCCTATACAATCATGAGGTGTCTACAGAATTGAGTAACAGACATCAGAAGAAGAAAAACAAAACAAGATCATATTGTTGAGAATAATGGGGGTCAGATCTGAGACCAAAAACTCACCTGTAGGCAATAAGATATCTCCTCACAGAATGGTAGTTTCCTCACTACCACCACCACCCTCCCCCCACTGTCATGACCTCAGACCTGATTCTGGCTAGACTATGCCATCATGTACACTGGTACAAAGAAGAGCTCACAACACATGGAATCCAGGTCAGATATACTCCCCAAGTACAGAAATTGGGGTAGTGATGCTAGCAGTAAAGAGGGGAAAGGGAGACAGAAGGAAGAAATGGGGAATCAATAGCAATGATGGATGACTCATAATTGTTCCTACGGCAATGAATAACAGAAATAAGGGTAATGGGAGACAGCTTTAGGGGTAAAATTTGAAAACAATAATAATTTATAATTTATCAAAGGATCATGAGGGTAGGAGGGGCAAAAAGAAGAGCTGATTGATACAAAGGACTCAAATAGAAAGTAAATGTTTAGAAAATGATGATGAAAACACATGTACAAATATGCCTGATACAATTGAAGTATAGAATATTGTAAGAGCTGTACGAGTCCCGGCAATATTATTTTTTTTAAAAAAGAAAAAAGTGACCTCTAAATGTAACAATTATGAGGATGGTGTTGGGCCAGTCCGTGCTTCATTCTATTGTGACAAGGTCACTATGGGTTGTACCCAACTCGATGGCACCTGACAAAAATAAGAACAGAAGATACTAGGGAGAAAGGCAAAGCGTGCATTAGGAAGCATGTGTTCAAGTGTCTGTGTTATGCTTTATTTCTCAAACTCTGTGGCTCGTGCACTTGGCGCTGCTGTATTGTTGCTATGGTGGCAGCTGTCATCCAGTCTACTTGGATCTACTGTGACTCCATGTGTACAGAGCAGGACTGATCCATACGGATTTCAAGACTGACTTTTGAGAGCAGATTACCAGGTCTCTGTTCGAAGGTACTTTTGAGTGAGTCTCCCTGGGAACCTTTCAGCTAGACATCAAATGCTTAACTTAACTGGGAACCTTCTAGGTAGTCATCAAATGCTTAACTGCATGCACCACCCAGGAATGCCACTGTCGCATGGTTATCTATCCTATTGTGTATTTCTGGAATATTCAGCAAAGAAAAAGAACATTGAGCAAGATGACAGTTCTGGGCCAGCTCCCCTAATGAGCCTTCTAAGTGGGTGTGAGAGACAGAAGTCACAGCTAGCTTATCCCAGGTAGAGCTTAAATACATTTCTTATAGAGCTTTTGGTTTTGTTCTGAGTCAACAGTCTGTTTTCACACTGGAGACATATTGTGGGAATTGCGCCTGATCTGACCCCGTGGTGCTGAGGCAAAACACTAAGGGCGTGCAACTGAACAGCAAAGGGAACAGAGCAAGGAAGTCCCAACGGAGTACCAAAAATTAGATTTGGGTACCAGGTTGTCACACTCCATCAGACTCGACCAGAAAACACTCCTGAAGGTCAAGAAACAGACCTTGAACTATTTACTGGCTTTTCCCTTTTTTGTCACTGATTTGTTGTTATTGTTTTGTTTTCTTTTATTGCATTGTTTTACTCTGTCTTGTTTTGGTGCATACTACTATTGCTTCAGGTCTAGCTAGATAAGATAGGCTGGATAAACCATCTGGAGGAGAAAAAAATGGGACTGATGGTTCCAGGGGGACATGGGAGAGGGGGTGAGGGGAAGGAAGGGATGTTAACAAACCCAGGAGAAAGGGAATGACATGTGATCCAAAATTAGTGGCATGGTCTGTATGACACATGGTAGGGCTCGATCGAGGGCAATGTAACCGAGAGGAATTACCGGAACCCAAATGAAAGTTCAGCATGATAGTGGGACAAAAGGAAAGTAAAAGGAATTTGGGGAAACAAACTAGGAAACAAAGGGCATTTATAGAGGTCTAAATACAGGCATGTACATATGGACATGTTTTATAGGATTATGGAGAAATAGATATATGTGCACACATTTATAAGTTTAGTATTAAGGTTGCAGAAGGGCATTGGACCTCTACTCAAGTACTCCCTCAACACAAGAACACTTTGTTCTATTACATTGGCATTCCATGAGTCTCACCTTCCTGGCACAATCACTGAAGACAAATGGATATATAAGCAAATGTGATGAAGAAAACAGATGACATAGAGTCTGATGATATAGATATGATATAGAGTCTGATATAGAGTCTGAGGTCTTAAAAGGTAAAGAAATGGCCATCTAGCTCAGATGCAGCAAAGCCTACAAGAAAGAAACACGCCAACATTTGTGATCACAAGGTACCGGTGGGGTCAGGAATCAGGCATCAAAGAACAAAAGAATAATATCATTGTGAATGCAGGGGAGTGAGGAAGAGAGACGCAAAGCCCACCTGTAGGCAACTGGACATCCCTTTACAGAAGGTTTGTGGGGAGGAGACAAGTCAGTGAGGGTGCAGTGTAGCAACGCAATATGCAGCTTAAATACTCCCCCATTACCATAATCCCAGTTCTACAAATCCAGCTAGACCAGAGGATGTACACTGGCACAAATAGGAACTGGAACCACAGGGAATGCAGGACAGATGATCCCTTCAGGACTAGTGCTAAGAGTTTTGATACCGGTAGTGTGGAAGGAAGTGGAGTAGAAAGGAGGGACTAATTACAAGGATCTACATACAACTTCCTCCCTAGGGTATGGAAAACAGAAAAGTGGGGGAAGGGGGATGTTGGACAGTATAAGACATGACAACATAAGAATTTATACATTATCAAGGGTTCATGAGAGAGAGGCATGGGGAGGGAGGGAAAGGAAAAATGAGAAGCTGGTACCAAGGGCTCAAGGAGAAAGCAAATGTTTTGAAAATGATGATGGCAACAAATGTACAAATGTGCTTGACACAATGGATGGATGCATGGATTGTGATAAGAATTGTACAAGTTCCCCCACAATTGTTTTCTAAGTCTATTTTCTGGGAATAAGAACTCGATTTGTAGCATAACACATAAAATAAATAGCAAAAATTTTGTGAATGAATTTACCTGCCCATCTAATTTGTTAAGATCTGAAGAGAAAATATTAGCCAAAAACCTCCAAGTTCTCAGAGAGGCACTATTAACAAGAAGCACTCAATATGTGGATGTTTTCTCATGTTTCTCTATTTACATCCTGTAAAAAACTTTAAAGAACTAGAAGAAGTAGGTTAATGATCATGTGTGATCCTCTTAGCTCTAGACTGAAAGGCGGACTTCCATTCTTCTTATGGAAGTTACAGTTTCTCAGAAAGAAGCCAATGTGGTATCAAACCAAAAATGACAGTGTAACAGCGCCATCTACCGAGCTCTGCATAATTTTGCACAAACTCTAGGGAAATGTCCTAAGGTACTGAAAAATAAGCTTTTATCATTAGCTGATTTATCTTACCACTTGACACTGATTAAGTCATAGGAATATCTTTTCTTTTTATTTTCAAACAGTAAGCTTGGTTCTATTTTTGCTTTTGCAAACTGCTTTGCCCACTATACGTTCTATGAAGGAAAACAGCAATGTGATTTGGCCGTTGTACAAACATCCAGATAGACATATACAGTATGTGTATTTGTGTATATTCCTACAATGAAGTCATCCACACCCAAGCTCTTCTGGCTCTCCATTAGCTCCTGGAGAGTTGGGTCTGTAACTAGCAATAGACCTCTTCTGGGCATGGAGTTGTTCTTCTGAGCAGCCCCAAGGAGCCTAGTAGGAATTGGAAGTCCCAAGGGAAAGAAGTTGATTCAAAGGCCAGGCTGGTGTCTAGGAAGCATGACAGCCTCGTGAAGCTGTCTTGTAGCCTTCAGAGCCCAGCTTCAGTTACCTTTGTTCCATCAATTTAATACCGATCTGCCTCCTGACGCCCTTCCAAGCAAGTTCCCCACTCCCTTCTATCCCCCTGGATAGTTATGCAATTGAAAGTTTCTAAGAACAGATGATGAGTGATAGGAACAGATGATAAGATGATAAACTACTATGCCCCAACCCCACACCAAACTCAACTCATAGAGACCCTCTGAGACAGAGTAGAATTGACCCTTTGGGTTTCCCAGACTGCAAATATTCATTTTTGTCTCAGAGAGAATGGTGGGTTCAAACTGCTGACCTTGCAATTACCAACCCAAGGGGAGCCCAGTGTGCCATCACGGCTTCTTAAACTCCTACCTTCATACATAGTGGATTGCGAAACCAATAGCTGTTCCACAGGCGGAAGATCAGGCTTTTAGAATGAACTTTTTGACAGTCGGGGTTCTTTTGTGTGGTTCGTTTTGTTAGAATCAACAGACATTCTTAAGTTATCTTTTACTTCTGAACGGCAAGGCATACAGTGTGATTCAGAGGTTGAGTGCACAGTTTGTTGCAAAGTGATTAACAACACTTCTCCAAAGACGAGGGAGAATCCTCAGGATGCCTACTTCTGGGGTGTGAATCGTCCCACTTCTTAAATTAATAGCTGGTTGTAAATTACTTCCATGATGTCATCACTGAAAGTGGAGCTGATTGGTTCTTGGCAGCTGCTGCACATGCCCAGTGTCCAGCACAGCCCTTGGGCCTGCCTCTTGCACCTCTCCAAACATTAATTATTTGGTGTTTTTGGTCCTTTGTGCTACTGTTGTTGAAAAGGAGATAAATTCCTTTGTACCTTCTTAGAGTAGAGATGGGGGAAATGTCCAAATCTGACTCAGGAACAGGATAAGAAGCAAGGTCGTCTTTAACAGAGAGCTGTGCAAAAAGTACTGCTGCCCTCCCAGCTCTCACTTATTTAATTTCAGACCTAGTAACCAGAAACTTTGTTAGATTCCCCCTTTAATTTATTTTCATATAGATTTCAATAGTTTGTGGGGTTTTTTTTACAGATTATTTTAGATACTTTTGTACACATCCAAAAACAACAAGCAAACAATCTCACCACCATCGGGTCAATTGTCGTACACAGAGACCCTGTAGGAGAGTATAAATAGAAGTGCCCCCATGGATTTCTTAGGCAATAACTCCTTATGGCAGCACAGAGCTTCTATTCTCTAGCAGAGCAGATGGTGGAATTGAACTGCTGGCCTTGAGGTTAGCAGACCAATCATAGCCACTGTACATCCAGGGCTCCCACTTTTAAATACATACTTATGCAACATGTAAATCACAACAGTCTAGTTCTGACCTCATAATATCAACATTTTAAAAATTGTGTGTCGGATGTCATTGACTGAATTCATTGAACTCAAGGACAATAGTACGTTGGTATTGAATCCATTCAGTCTCATAGCAAGTCTATATATTTTTGGAAGCAGATTTCCAAATCTTTCTCCCTTGGAGTTGCTGAGTTGGTTTAAAGTGCCAGCCTTTGATCAGCAGCCCATTCTATCATGTTGCACTGCCAGAGGTCCTTTCTTCGGTTGGATAGAAATGGATTAATGGGAGGTCCCTAGAGGCCAGCATTGCACATTATGCTAGCTGTCGACTTTTTTGTTTGTGCTTTTGTGGGTACTGTACACTTTAGGAAGCCGGGTGGTGCAGTGGTTATTGGTTGGCCTCTGATCCTCTTGGCTGTCAGTTCAAAACGACCAGCAGCTTTTTGAGAGAAAGACTGGGCTTTCTATTCCTGTAAACCTTTACGTCTCAAAAGCCCGCAGGGGACAGTATGAGTCAGCAGTGATGCCATGGCAGTGAGGGGTTTTTGTTTGGTCTTAATACTCTTTACCACCTGAAAAGCATTAAGAAAGTCAGTTTCTATTCTTATTTTACTGAGAGTGTTTTTCCAATCATAAATGAATATTAAATTTCACCAAGTAATCTTTTTCTGTCTGTACTATTTTATCTCCTTTGTTCTTCTAATTTAGCCACTTAAGATGTTTTATTTTTAAAATTTAAACTAATTTTACCCTCCAGAAGTAAATCTCAGCTGAACCAGTGTTATTATCCATTTTTGTAAAGTGGCCTTTAATCTGCTAGAAGTTGCTTCAGACTTTGGCTTCTCTATCAAGAAGTGATTGGCCCCCACCCCACCCCAACCCCTGTCTTCTTGTCGTGTTTTCTTTTAAAGTTGTATCATCTGTATTTAAAGAAAGTGGTAGAAGCTGCTTCCCCTTTTTGTATTCCTAAAAAACCATTTAACAGCTCTCTCACCTGTGTCCCACATGTCACAAGAACTTTACTATGTTTCCTTTTCTTTTCCCCCCAACATAAAAAAAGAAAAAAAAAAGCTGTCTTCTTAGTTTTCATCTTCTGCAAACACTTGCATTATCTTTACCAAGCCCCAGTGCACTTTTCTATACACAGGGGCAATGTTAAAAGTCATGGAAAGAAATGTAATGAAAAGATGATAGAATTTTCTGTGAACTTTTGAAGACCACTCTTCTCTTTAAATTGAAATCTCACTAGTCTTCACTCAGACTTTCTCTCCATCCATCTTCCCATCAACACAGCAAAAAACCCCATGAATGCCAGCAACCCTCAAGCCCTGTCTTGTTAAGGGACAGGTAAAGATGAAACCCACACCAGCCTGTGTGACCACGAAGTGTCCAAGCGATCCAGTATCAGGCATCAAAGAGCTAAAAATTATATCATTATAAAAGGGGGGGGGGGGAGTACAGATGGGACCCAAAGCCCATCAATAGGTAAAGTGACATCTCCTCACAGAGGGGGTACAGGGAGGAGATAAGCCAGTCAAGGTACAGTGTAGTAACAATGAAACATGCAACTTTCCTCTACGTGGCAGTCATGTGCTTATTTTAATTTTAAGATTGAAATGTAGGGGTGGAGTCTAGCCTGTTAATCTGGAGATAGCCATTGAGTAGCCAATGAGGCCTCTATGTGGGCATGACTTTCTCATGAGACTTCTGGGAAATCTCGCGATATTTCCCTTGTGAAGATGAGAAGCTATCTCCCAGTTGTTGGGAGTTAGTCTCAAAGGAGATGAGTCACGGAAAAGACAAGATGGCAGCGTCCGAGAAGCTGGAGGAGCCGGCGGAGAGACCACACGGCTTTGCCCTGATAGAGCCAGACCTCTGAAGCTAGGGTAGTATGCTGTTCATGGACCCTGAGCCCTGGAAGCAAGGAGCCATGGGGAGACCCCTGCCAGTGCCAGAATCCTGCACCCACTGACCTGTGACTTCATGAGTCACATATGGGTTAATATCGGACTTATGACTTTGTACTGGACTGGATTGAGATGCCTTCTAAGTGTCACATTCCTTTTGTATATAGACCCTTTCCTTATAGCCATATGTGAGTCTATGAAATTTGTTTCTCTAGTCTACCCAGACTAACCCATTCTAGTTCTCAAATGCTTCCTCCCACCCACTCTCATGCTCCCGGTTCTGCCAGACAAATCCAGCTAGACCAGGTGATATACACTGGAGTCAGAAACATGGGGAATTTAGAATAGATGACCCTTCAGGACTTGTGGTGGGAGTGGTGATACTGGGAGGATGGAGGGATGGTGGAATAGAAAGGGGGAACCAATTTCAAGGATCTACATATTACCTCCACTCTGAGGAATGGACAACACGGAAGCAAGTGAAGGGACACATTGGACAGTGTATGATATGAAAAAGAAATAACAATTTGTAAATTATTAAAGGTTCATGGGGGAGGGGGAAGGACAGAAAATATGGGGAGCTGGTCCTGAGGGCCTAAGTGAAGGGAGGAAGTTTTGAGAGTGATGATGGCAACAAGTGTGCAATGTGGCCTGCATGCAATTGATGTATGTATGGATCATGAAGGGAGTGGTAAGAATTCCCAATAAAATGATTTATTTAAAAAAGGAAGGAGAAAGATGAGCTTATACCAATGGCTGAAGTAGAAAATATTTGGAAATGAATATGGCAACATATGTACAAGTATGCTTGATACAAATGATGTGTTTAATATTATTAGAGCTGTAAGAGTCCCCAATAAAAACATTGGGGAAAAAAAAGAATGTCCTAAACACTTATAAGTGATTCTTGTTCCACGTAGGATAACATTAATGGTTTGAAAAGTGAGCGCATCAGAAAAAAAACAAAGTTTGGGAAGAGGATAATACAAACTGTCACACATAAAAATAGAGATTGTTGGCTTGTGTTTTTAATCTGCTTCCTTTTACCAACACATTACCATTTGTTTATGTGAATCAAATGGCTGTTTCATCTCATTTAGTCACACCTTTGGGTAATTATTGAATCATCCAACAACAAAACTAAGGAAATTTTATGTTTTGCAGTGAAATTATATAAAGAATAACATGAATAAGTTCTTGATTTAAAAGGAAAACAAAATGGCTAATTTGGGAAATAAAAGTACACTTCCTGAAATGAAAACAGCAATTTGAAAAGCATATAGGATTCTAATGAGTCAACTAATGAAAAAAAAATCAATATTGTGCAATTATGAAATCTATAATTTTAGGGCAGACTCTACATACTTTCTTAAAACTGTGATGCCATTCGACTCATCCAGGGGACACTCCTGGAGGTTAACAAACAGACCTTGAAATATTTTCAGGTTTTTATAGTTATTAGTTTTATTTTTTTACATATGAATATGACATTGGTTTTTTGTTGTTGCTATCATTCTTTTATTTTCTTTGGTTGTTTCATTTTAGGATGCCTTTTTTGGGTACATATTGTTACCTCTGCAGGTCTATCTATATACGATATACTAGACAAACAGTCTGGAGGCGAAAACGATAGAACTGATGGCCCCGTGGTGGGGGGTGGGGTGGGGGGGTGGGGAGAAGTGGAAAGGAGGTGGTGTTGACCAGCCCAGGGATAAGGTAATAACAAGTGATTCAAAATCTGTGACAAGGTGGGTGAAAGAAGCCTGATAGGGATTGATCAAGAGTAATGTAAGAGAGAGAAAATACTGAAACCCAAATGGAGGCTGAGCATGATAGTGGGACAAGAGGAAAGTAAAAGGAAATAGAGGAGAGAACTCGGGGGTAAAGGGCATTTATAGAGGTTTAAATATAGGCTTGTGGACATATATTTATATGTGATGATGGGGAAATAGATCAATGTGCATTTACTTATAGGCTTAGTAGTAGGACTGCAGATGGGCATTGGACCTCCACTCAAGCAATTCTTCAGTGCAAGAATATTTTGTTCTATTAAATTGCCATTCCATGATGCTCAACTTCCTGCCATGATCACTGAAGACAAATGTGTGCATAAGCAAAGGTGGTGAATAAAGTGGATGGTGCCTGGCTATCAAAATATGTAGCAACTGGGGTCTCAAAGGCTTGAAAGTAAAGAAGCAGCCATCTAGCTCAGAAGCAAGAAAGCCCACATGGACAAAGCACACCAGCTTGTGGGACCACGAGGGATCGATTATCAGGCTTCGAGACCTAGATGCCATAACATTGCATGTTCACTTTCCTAATATGATCACTGATGACAAATGTGTGCATAAGCAAATGTGGTGAAGAAAGAAAGTCATTGGTACCTGGCTATCAAAAAATATAACATCTGGGGTCTTAAAGGTTTGAGTAAACAAGTGGCCATCCAGCTCAGAAGCAACAAAGCCCATATGGAAGAAGCATACCAGCCTGTGTGACCACCAGACATTGAAGGGATCTGGTGTCAGTCATCAAATAACTAAAATTATATCATTATAAATAAGGGGGAGTACAGATTGGGGACCCAAAGCCCATCAATAGGTGAAGTGACATCCTCTGACAGAGGAGTTGCAGGGAGGAGAAGAGTCAGTTAAGTTACAATGTAGTAACAATGAAATATGCAACTTTCCTCTGGTTCTCAAATGCTTCCTCCTGTCTACTATCATGATCCTAATTCTACCAGAAAAATCCAGCTAGAAGAGGGGTAGTATACTGGAATTGGAAACATGGGAAATTTAGGATAGATGATCTCTCAGGACTATTGGTGGGAGTGATGATACTGGAAGGGTAAAAGGATGTGGAATAGAAAGGGGGAAACAATTTTAGGAATCTACATATAATCTCCTCTCTGAGGCAAAGAACAGGGAAGTGGACACATTGGACAGTGTACAATATGAAAAAAGTAATAACAATTTATAAATTATTAAAGGTTCCTGGGGGAGGGAGATAGGGAATATGGTGGGGGGGGGGCTGATACTGAGGGCCTAAGTGGGGAGAGGATGTTCGGAGAGTGATGATGGCAACAGATGTGCAAATGTGGCCTGCATACAATCAATGTATATATGAATCGTGAGGGGAGTGATATGAATCCCCAATAAAATGACTCATTAAAAAAGGGAGGGGGACTGGCTGAGCCCCGGTGGTGTAGTGGTTGTGCGCGGGACTGTGGCCCACTGGGATGGAGGTTCAATTCCAGCAGCAGCTCCATGGGAACAAAGGCTGGACCTTCTACTCCCCCCACCAGAGGGCAGTGATGCCCAAAAAATAAAAATAAAATAAAATAGAAATAAAGGGAGGGGGAAGAGGAGCTTACATCAAGGGCTCAAGTAGAAAGTATTTGGAAATGAATATGACAACATTTGTACAAATATGTTAAATACAAATGATGTATTGAATGTTATAAGAGCCCCCAATAAAGTCATTGAAAACAAACATACCAAAAAAAAAAAAAACCCTCTGGTGCCAAAAGGAAATAGAGTAGCTGTTAGTGAGAATAATCAAACTGAAGTGAACCCAGGTGTTATCATTAAAGGCCAAATCTGGCTTTGAGCCTAACACCAGCTCTAGTCCTAACACTAACCCTAACCCTAACCCTAAAAGTAACCTAAACTCTAATCCTGACGCTCGCTAGCCCAAACTCAGAATTTGTCCTAACTACAAGCCCTACCCTAAACCTAGTTCAACCCAAATCATAGCCCTAAGTCTAGCACTAACCATAACTCTAACCATAACCCTATTTTAATGCTAACTTTAACAAAAACCCTAAACATAACCCTTACCCTAACCCTAACTCTAGCCCAAACTCTAACCATAATTCTAACTCTATTACTTTACTCTTAACACTTAACCCAGGTGTTATCACTTAAGGCCAAACCTGGCTTTAAACCGAAACCTAGTCTTAGTCCTAGCCTTAGCCTTAGTCTTAGTCCTAGCCTTAGCCTTAGTCTTAGTCCTAGCCCTAACACTAACACTAATACTAACTCTAAGACTAAACATAACCCTAACCTTAAATTTAGTCCTAACCCTAACCTTAACTTTAACCCTTACCCTAAACCTAGCCCTAAACTCAACCCTAGTTATAACCCTAACCCTAGCTCTAGCCCTAACCCAAAACATAAATCCAACTTTAGCTATCACCCTATCCTAACCTCAGCCCTAGCTGTAGCCTAGTCCCAGTCTAAGACCTATCCAAATTCTTGCTCCAAACTCACCCCAACCTAATGCTAATCCTAGCCTTAACCCGAATCTGAACCCTAGCTCTAATTCTAGCTCTAAAAATAACCTTAACCTTATGCCTAATGATAACCCTAACTCTAATTCAGTTCCTTAATTCTTAATCTTTAAACCAGGTGTTATCACGTAAGGCCTAAACTGACTTTAAAACTAACCCTACTCTTAACTCTAAATCTAACACTAAGTCTTACCCTAACCCTAGTCCTAACCCTAACCCCAGCCTGAAACCTTGTGGTAACGTTAACCCTAACTCTAACTCTATCCCTTAACTCTTAATTATTTATCCAAATATAATAAATCATTTAAAGACAAATCTTGTGTTAAGCCTAATCTTAACCCTAGCCCTAGACTTAACCCACGTCCTAACCCTAATGCTAATCCTAACACTAACTCTAATTCTAACCAAAATTCCCACCCTATCCCTACCCTTAACCTTAGTTCTAACCTTAGTTCAAACCTTAATCCTAAGTTTCATGAACCTATTAATTCATCATCTTTAAGGACTAGCTTAGCTTTAAATCTAACCCTAAACCTCTCCCTAACCCTAAAACTGAATTTAACCCTAACACTAATCCTAACACCAACTCTACCCCTTGACTTTAAACCTAACTCTAGCCCTATCTCTTGGCCCAACCCTAGTCTTAGCTCTAGCCCAATTGTATCCCTACCCTACTCATAACCCTAACCCCAGCTCTAACCATAACCCTATTCCTAGCCCTAATTCTAACTCAAACCCTAGCTCTCACCCTAATCCTAATCCTAGCTCTCACCCTAATCCTAGCCATAACCCCAACCCTATCCCTAGCACTAAAACCAACCTGAAACCTAACCTAGCTATACCCATAACCCTATAAGTAACTCTAAACCTTACTCCAGTTGTAACCCAGCTAAAAATCTCACCCTAATCCTTATCCTACCCTCACACTATCCTTAATCCTAACTGAAACACGAACCTTAATCCTACCTCTAACCCTAACCCTAAATTTAACACCAATCCTAACACTAATTCTAACCTAGTGCTAACCCTAACCTTAAACCTAGCCCTAAGTCTAGCTCTAAATCCAATCCAAACCCTAGCCCTAGTCCTAGTCTTAACCCTAATCTTAACCCTAACCCTAGACCAAACCCTAACACTAACTTTGGCTCTAACCCTAACCATACCCTAATCCTAGCCCTAGCTCTCACCCTAAATCTAGTTTTATCCCCAGCCCTAACCTTAACTCTAACCCTAATCCTAACCGTAACACTTAGCCTAACTCTAAATCTATCACCTAACGTTTAATCCTTAACCCAGCTGTTATCACTTAAGGCTTAACCTGGCTTTAAATCTAACCCTAGTAAAGGAACTCTGTAGGAGTCTGTAAAGAAACCACCCTACAAGGAGGTTTGAACTTCAGGGATTGCTCAGGGCCCCAAACCACAGGACAGAGTTGTAGCAGACAGTGTGGAGGGAAGTTAAGAACTGCCTCTTGTCAGTGTCTGGGGTTCCCTCCCACTCTTTTACTTTCCCAAGTGGCCTCTCTGTATGTGAGGATTTGTATTAACCACGGAATCAGAAAGTTTGCACTGTGACGTGAGGAAACATTTTTCCCTTTGCAAAGCGCAGAAGGCCATAGATGGTGTCCTCAAGTCACCTTTGTGCATCAGAGATTTCCCATTGATCTCAAACTGTGGCTTATCTTAATCCACTTGACATGCTCAGACACTGCCTGGGAATCAGAATAACAGCAATGGATTTTAGAGGACATATTGGCAGGCCTGGAGTTTTGTGCTACTGTGCCAAGAGTAAGGAGAGGTGCTTTTCTTTCAAACAACCAACAAATGAGAAACAAACCATTATATTTTTAAGCTGCTAGTTTTATGCTTTTTTACTGTCCATCAATACACATTGAAATAGACATTTTAATTTTCCTTGAAGCAATCGTCTCTATCATATCCACATTTCAGAATTTTGAAGTCACCGAGTGCCCAGAACATCGGTATCTAGAGATCAATGTTTTGTTTCTGCATAATGCAGTGAAAATGTAAATGTACTCACTCAGGATAAATGGGCTCACTCAGGATATGGGTCACACACTTGGTAGGAAAGTTATGTGCAGAAGGATGATGCCAACAGGTTTAAACTGAAGAAGGGTCACACTAACCACTGCCATCGTTTTAGCTGAGACAATCACAGCACTCACATTCAGAAATAGAGGTGACCTGGACTAGTGCACAGCTACATCACAGTGTGAAACTTAAATTGGTCGGTCAACCACCAGCAACTGATGTTATCAGTGTGCTGGAATGACCATGCTCAAGTAATGCCATACCAACCTGAATGTGAAACTGAACTAATTCAATTATTATCTGAATTATTATCTGAAAATATCATTGTGTCGTGCTTGAGTTCCTGGATTTTAGAAAAACATATTTGGAAAGCAATTGCTTATTCCTTTTGACAAATTCTAGTCCATAGAAATCTACCTAATGACCACCTTGTGCTTGGATTTCCTCATTGTTAAAATAAATATTAGAGAAATAAATTTAATCATTCAGTAGACGAGTGTTGTCAACTGTAAATTTGGAGAAAAATGCTTGTGATGGTGGATATACAGGATTGAATGGGAATTGAACTTTAGAAATGCATATTTAGAGATAGTGCTACTTAATTCATGGTCAATGAATCATTGAGACAATCTATGAGTTTGGGTAATAAATTCAAGGTTGAGATCCCTGAACAGTCATCAGATGACAAGACAAATATATGGAGAGACTTTGGTGGAAAATGCTGAAATTTCAAGTGTGCCAGAGTCCCCTGGGTAAGGGACATGTAAAACCACCTATGCCCATGCCCTAAATTTGGAGAAGCTGAATGGACCTGATTTAATACAGAGAATTTGGGGGATCTCACATTGGTGAGTTTGGGTTCAAGGTCTGAAATACAGTTCTTGGCTCATATTTTTACTTTGCCTTGTCAATTCAACAATTATCTTCCACTCCTTGCTCTGATGTAATGCTTTGCTTGCAGTCATGACACTTGACAGGTTTTGCATTATTCTGAATATTCTCTGTCAAACAAAGGGGTCTCCCTACAGAATCCTGCCATTCTTAGTGGCTACAGAATTAAAAACGTGTCTTGTCTGGGACCCAAATTTTCAAGGTGGCAACTTCTTCCCCGAGGCATTATGAGAGTTGAATAACTCTAATTACACTGACATTTTCTGTAGCCACCAGACACTGGGATGTAATCCTGGTGTTGCTTGTAATAGTGTTCAGGTTAGTGATGACCATGGCGTAAGGTGGGGAAAGACCTGGCTGATTCACATTAGTAGGAGGCCGATACTATTGGAGACAGGATTATCCTCCCAGAGGTCTCAGGGCACATGTGCATAAATAGAATACAGAGACAGAAGTGGAGCACATCCTGTGGTCCCAGCATCTGGCTTACTGCTGCCTGGCCTCAGGAATTTAGGCTGAAGTGCACCCATCAGCACAAGCGCTATTTCCTCAAGCATTCATAAGTTTCTGTAGGACACTGCGGCTCTTCTCAGAGGCAGGAATCATCGGGAAATATTTTCCAGGGAGAAATGGTTGGAAAATGGCACTGAATGGCATCCTGAAAGCATTGAACATTCGAGGTATCATCAACGCCCAACTCCATGGAAGCAGTGAGTTCGTCCATGTAGGCTAGAGAAACAAATTCATAGACACTTGTATGTGTATAAGAAAGGGCTTTCTATAAAAGAGCAATTGTATATCAAGAAAATGTTCCAGCCCAGTCCAGATCCCATCCATAAGTCTGATATTAGCCAATATGTCAGATACCAATCTAGAAAATTATCTTCAGACTCATGAAACCCATGCAATGCTGTCAAATGTAGGAAGATCACGAACCATTGGGTTCCAACGAATCCAGTGGCAGTATAGGCATCTCAAGGCTGTCAGGGGTTTCTAAGTGTCTCCTCCAGTCCCAGAGCTCTGGCTCCATCAGCCCCTCTCCATGTGTCTTCTCAACAGAGATGTCTCACAGGGAGTGAGCCTGCCTCCTGCCTCCAGTGAGCTCTTTATCTGCCCAGTGCTTCCAAATTAGGTCATCAAGATGCAACCTGCAGGAAAGACTAAAGAAGACCCCTTAACTCTTAATCTTCTGAAATTGACAACAGATTATACTGCGACTATAACTGGTCTGGAATGAACACCTATTTATTTATTTACCACACATGAAAATTATCAAGGTGTTTGATGCGGTTGACTAAGAGGCATCAGTTTGTAAAGAAGAAATGAGTTTTGGAGAGTGTGAGGTAATGAAGGTACTTTGGGGTGTACCTGATGATTTCAAGAAATTCTTTAGTGTCCAGTCTCTGATGCGAGGATGTATAGGAACCTCAGTCAGGGCAGGAGCAATGAAGGTCTGGAGGCAGAGAATACTGGGCTCAGAAATGTGGGCTTTCCTTTGACCATTCGTAGACACCTCTCAGAAAAGTGCTCTCATTGCAGACTGACACACAAATGAGTTCAAGAGAAGAAGTACCCAACAAAGGCTCAAAGGAAACAAAGGAGCCTCCATGGATAAGCACAGGGCTCCCTCATATCCAAATCCTTCTTCAGGGGCTAAAATTCCGTCCTTGGACACCAAAGGCTACCAGAGCATTTTAGACTCTGTTCCTGTATGAATTTGCTGGTCCTCCGTTGTCCAGAAAGACAAACAAGACAGACAAGACAGAACAAATATGCACAGAAATACCAACCAGAGAAGCACGTGCATAGTCAGGCCTCTGAGGTCCATGGAAGCGGAGGAAGGGGAAAGTATGTTTTTTCCAGGCTGAATCCCTAAAGGGGACATAATCACCGACACAAGGAGAATCTCTGAAACCTAGTCACAACCCCACATCAGGGTTCCCCACCCTGTTAGCTGCCTTGAGTTCATAGCCTGCAAGTGTGCTTGGCAGGTAGCCGTAGAGTGGAAGCAGAAGAAAAAGCAGGAATTTACCTCAATCGATAGGTAGTTAGTCTAGGGGAAAGGGGATCATCATGCATTGCTTAAAATAAAGCTATCGCTTAGCAAAAAATGACACACTGTGCATGCTCAAAAATCCAGGTTTCCAGGCAGCAATGTTACAGCTGGATAGGCTCACCTATGCCAGGTAAATTAAATTCAGCCGATGGGGTCGACCAGGGTTGTAAACCACACCTCCCCCTGAAGAATTAAAAATGCCAAGTTTTTGACTCAGACAACTCTTGCCCAGTAGCTGCTCTGCAATATAGAGCCATGGTCCAGAGCCAACCACCTCTCTCTCTCTCTCTCTCTCTCTCTCTCTCTCTCTCTCTCTCTCTCTCTCTCTCTCTCTCTCTCTCAAGTTTTCCTAGCTGGCAGACAAGGGTGTGGGATCTTCTGGGTGCTTATGTAAAGCTGTTACTTCTTTTAACCTTCATAAAACTCATTTGAATCGCAAACCAGGTTTCAGCTTGAATTTTTTCTCATGCAGAGCCAAGGACCAAGATATATTTCTCTTCACAAGGTATCTAACAGAATCAGGTCACAGTGTGGCAGAAAATAGGTGGATAAACATAGGCAAAAGGGAAGATTCAGTTACAGTTGACCAAGAAGAAAACAGCCTTCATGATAAGCTGGATCTACCCATCTGGGGATCAGCATGACAGTCCTTAATCAAGGCATCTCACAAGCTGAACATATATATATGTGTATGTATATATATATATATAGTTTGTTTATTTTTTGTTTTTTGGGGGGAGGGGGCATCACTGCTCTCTGGTGGTGGGAGTAGGAGGACCAGCCTTTGCTCAGTGCAGCCGCTGCTGGAATTGAACTTCCATCCCAGTGGGCCGCAGTCCTGCGCACAACCACTACGCTACTGAGGCTCATATAAATGAAGGGGGGGGGGGAGGGCGCATATTTCCTTGGTAAAAACTGCAGACTTCAGGCTCATTGTTGAACTCTGAGGCAAATGGAGGCTTTCAACATAACAAAGACCCTCTAGGGAAAGCTTCAGTTTCAGTTTCTCACTGAGCACAGACCCATAGCCCAGAGCCAGCAAGAAAATTTAATTTAATTCTACTCTAGCTGGCCAGGTTGGGGGGGGGGGGAGATGTTAAACAAGCAGACTAACAAATAAATAAGTAAACAAACAAAATCTTCTGAGCTATTAGGGCATCAGAAGTCCAGCTAGAAAAATAAGACCAGCTCCCCTCTCAGCAGTTCTACAGACAGCTTGGGAGGTCCGGCTTGTCCTCTGCCCCTACATGGGGCTGAAGGGAACACTCCACCCATCCTTACCCCCTTTTATAGTGTTACATACAGCCCATGGAAGTTATACCAGTGATTTCCAGCACCGAATACCAACCTGGGAACCACCATCTGGATTCTGCTATGATCTTGTCTTTGAAGGAAATCTCACCCAGCATCTGTGGCACCCTACACCAAGCGGGCACACCACCCAGCTACCTTGCGGCAGACTTGGTACTTTGGGTGGCTACAGTGATTTAGACGTTCACTTTTTTTAACAATTTAACAAGGCCCTGTGGTGTTTTAAAGTTAAAATAAATATAGTACAATACTATATTTGTGCTCTATGAAAATTTTTGTTGCTCCATATAGACCAAATTTTTAATTAAGAGCCCCCACCCCCAGTCAATGGTGTCCCACTTAAAATCTGGTCACAAGGACAAGTGATCAAACCTTATGTATTTCCTTACGTACCACTCTTTTTTCTCTCTCGTTATTCTCATGCCCATGGTAGTTGGTCACAATGGGCCCAGTTTTATTTTGATTTTTCTTCATTTTTCTATCTTCTCTCTATCTCTTTCCTATCACATGCCATTACTGGCTTCTAGGCCACTACCCTCTGCCCAGGGAAACTTAACACACATAGTAGGGCAACTCCAACCTGCCCTGGGTGGGAAAACTGCACCCCAGACAAGGCAGCCTTGACAGCCCACTGCGTCACTCTGCACTGCTGAAGAAAACTCTGTTGGACTTCAAATGTGGTCTTGCCAACTAGGGTAATGCCCTCAGCAACACTATGGCCTGTACTAAAAGGTCACACAAATCTGCCAGCCCGGGGAAGGGTTCAAACTCTTCTGGCCCCACATTCAGTCAATCAGGGATCAGCTATCACTTTATTCTTTATTTTTTTCCTTCTTTCCTCGCCATCACAATCAATCTTAGTGAGCACAGTTGTGTTTTCCCCTTATTTCTTTTTTTGTTTTTTTCTCCCTCCCTTCCTCCCTTCTCTCTCTTTTTTCTCCTCCTCTCTTTTTGCTTTTCTGTTCCACTCCTCTCACTCTTTTCCCTTCCACATGACACAATGTGTTCCTAACCCCCTGCCCTCTGCCTAGGGCAACCCCATTGACCCAGTCAGGAGCGCTACAGCCTGACCGCTGTGACAGAGCAGCACACGGCATGAGGCAGTGCTACACATGGCAGGGCACGGGGCTCAGCTATCTCTTGTTTTATTTTGTTTTACGCCAAAGAGCAATCATTTATTAGTTTATTTGGTCTCTCCAAACACATCAGTCATTCATCATTTAAATATTTGACTTCATCAGAAACCGTTCTAACACTTTTTCTCCCCTGCCATAAAAGTGCACTAAATAACTTGTTTTTTTAAAAAAAGAACTATGAATAATTGTCTGGCTTCCTCTCCCTCAACTAATAATGTATCTCGGCGACACAGCTTATAAATCAGTAAGACAGTAGACTGAAGATTGAATTTTAAATGATCTTCTGCTATGGAACTTGCTCTCCCACATCAGAACATAGGTACAACCAAACTCAGCAGTTTAAAAATCATTAAGTAGTATTGAACTCTACATACCTTTAGCATTATGTTCAGATAAACACTTAAGCCTCAAGGTGTTGAACTAGTTAACCATCCTAAAGACACTTCTGACAGAACTAATGCACTATTTGAAGAGACATTTCCAAACCAGCTTGGAGAACCTAAGTACACTTGGGGAACACTAATCTCCATCCTTGTCCACACTGTTTTCTCTGCAGGCAGTCCCTTGCCATTGGTCGGCTTTACCTTGGCCAAAGTCCAGCAGGAGAGTGCACAGTGCACCAGATTCACCACCTCTTGGGTTGCTACTGTTTTCTCCTCTTCTCTGAAAGTTTGTACTGAGCCAGACTTTACCCAAGACAACCAGCAACATGAGCACATTTATTGTGCAGTTCTTCAGGCTCCTTCTGAGTCAACATCTTCTCCCTGGCTTCAAGGTGTGCAGAAGAATTCCATGGAGGAAAGCTAATTACATTGGGCTCCTCTATTTGAGGTTGGTCAAACAAGTGAGCCATGTACAACTTAACACTGTCAACCACTTCACTTTTAAAAGCTGGACATCCTTATCATATAGTACTGCAGCCTCTGGGTTTAAGGGGCTTGTTGTGTCAATCTTGTAGAAAAATCTCATCGTATACATGAACACTTGCCAGATATGACTATTGTTCCATCTCCATTTTGCAAATGCTCTCTCCACATCCAGTTCACCTGAGGTGGGATCAACTAGCAAGTGAAAGACGAGGATATCAAACACCCCCATCTAGGTATTTATCAGGGATGCAAACTGTAAACTTAAATATGCCATCTTGATAAAGTCCATGCCATATGAGTATTACTTCAAACCACATTAATGCAGAAAGGTAAGATGGCTGCACCTAGACTCCTAGTAACTTCTGCTTCACAACAAAGGCAAATTCTGTGAGAGAGAGTATTCCAGGTAGAAAGGCCCATAAGAAGCATGTGTGTCGTGTGCTGATTGTACTCCTGGAGCTGGAGATGTAGGCTTAGTTATGGACAAAGCATTTTGGGGAACAGAAGCCAATTGCTTCTTTGGAGCAGTCCATGGAGTACTAGTTTTTACTGGCTTCTCTTCACCATTAGATTGTTTGCATACAGAACTTGTAGACATGCTCTAGAAAAAATTCTTATCGTGAATTCCAAGCAAGGCTATTTTGTGACCAGGGTCATCAGACTCCCATCCTCAAAATTCACTTTACCAGACAATCTGGCAGTGAACCGCCCCACGCGGCCTTCAGTGCAATGCTTCAGGTTACCAAAAACTGCTGTCACTAGCTGACAGCATCTCAGACCACAGCACCAGCCCAGCCCCTGTTCAGTTCCAGCCCCACTCAGGCCTCTATCTCTTATTTTTCCTCTCTTCTTCACTTTATGTTTTCCCTTTTATTTCTTTCTTTTGTTACCCCCCCTTTTCTTCTGTTTCTATTTTTCTTCCATTTCTTCTCCCTTTACTGGCCCAGTCTCAGCAGATTCAGTTTTCCTTTTTCGTTCCTTTCTCTTTTGAAGGTTTTTACATTTGTTTTGACTTTGCTTTTTTCTGGTGGGTAGATGTTATTATGTTTGACATTTTTTGCTCTTTGTTTTCTCCTTTCTCCCTTTTCCTTCTCTTCACCCTCTCTTTCTTTTCACAAGCCACTGCCGGCCTTCAGGACACTCACTTCCACCTAGGCCAACTCTGGTCCAGTTGGGGGAGCTTCTGCCTATATGTGGTGGCTTTACATGCAGTTGTGCAAATGACATCAGTCCTCCTCCCTAGCTCAAGCAGCTGAGGGTTCTCCCATTCAAAATCCGGGGGAAACCCAGCCCAAACCCTGAGGCCTTACAAATGACTGGGGGAACGCCTTCTCAATACCGGTGGTGCTCCATTCTGCCAAGAGAACAACCACCCAAACTCCAAGATGATTTATCTGACTAAGATAATTCTGCTTGCTATCTATGGTGCTCTACACCAAGAAGGGTACCCCACACAACCTCCTTGGCATTTTAGTTGCAGAGAGAGATATGGCACACCACTAGAGGCATTCCAAGAATTGAGGGAACAAGCACTATGGTTACTTAGAGATCAGCCAGTGAAATGCCACTCTCGTGGGTCCACAACTACCTGACCAGCATCCCTTGAGAACCCTATCCAATCCACATTCCAAATAATGGAATACTGGTTGGCTACAGTAAAAGTGAACCACAGGGGCAGCCCAAACAACCAGTGCAGTTACTGACGGCAGTTCGCAGAAGCACGCATACAAATGCTCCAAGAGAAAGCCTCATGCTCTTTGAATCTGGAAGATGGTATCGGGTTCCTCTAAAACAACATGTAAACAAAAACCAGCCCCAAGAGCCTCAACGAAAGAGCAGGAGAAACAGAAGGCAATTCAAGAAGTCATGAACCTAAGGATGTGCATAGAAGAAGCAGATGTTGACCTACCACAGAAAGAAATTCTCAGAATGCTACTTGGAGTCATATAAGATATGAGGGCAGCAATATAGAAAAAGCATGAAATGGTAGAGGAGATAAAGCCAATGCACTAAAGGGAAATGCAAGACTTCATGGATGAAATAATAAAATCCAGTGACAAAATGACAGATTTCAACAACTGACTTGAGAAGGCAGGGAATCACAACAGTGACCTAGAGGATAACCAAGCAAACTTTAACAAACAGAAAAAATAGTCAAATAAGACAATCAGAGAAGCTGAAGAAAATCTGAGGGCCATGTCTGATGGTATGAAGAGAAACAATATTAGAATAACTGGACTAATGGAACAAGCCACAACAACAATGTCAACAGCAAAAATAGCGAGGGAATTCTTAGAGGAAATTGTCCCCAACTTAATAAATGAAAGCCAGGCAACAATTCAGGAGTCTGAAAGAACACCATCTGGACTGAATCTTAAGAAGAAGTCACCAAGACACATAACTGTTAAATTATCCAGCTATGAGGAAAAGGAGAAAATCTTAAGAGCAACTAAAGGAAAGCAATTAGTCATATATAAAGGTACCAAAATAAGAGCATGTTAAGACCTATCAGTAGACATGATGAAGAAGAGGAGAGAATGGAGGAGCATATTCCAAAAATTGAAGGAAAATAATGCAAACCCAAGAATACTATACCAAGCCAAATTATCTATTAAGATGGAAAAATAAGAGTTTTCCTAATCATGGAAAAACTCAAAGGATACAGAAAAAGGAACCCAATCCTACAAAAGATCCTGGCCAATCCAGTATGGTCAGAAGATCAACACTCATTGTGTGTAAATATCACATAGTACAACTCTACCAAAAGGACGACAAAGAGAAAAAAGCCATCAAGGTAGCACTGACTCAAAAGTGGAAAGAAGGCAAGAATGAACCACACAAACACAACACAAGAGAACAATTGAGTCTCGGTTTTATGTTGCCCTCACGAAGAGGTCCTGGTTATGATGCCAGAGCAAAATGTGGTGAAGAAACGAGCTGGTACCTGGCTATCAGAAGGAATAACACCTGAGGTCATTAAGCTCATCTTCAAACAAGCAACCATTAAGTGAGGTGTTGAAAAACCCTAGCCTATGTGATTCATGGATTTTAAATTATAAAATTCAAATCCAGAGGAGGAAATTATTTAAAGGAACATGAAATCTTTATAAGAGTAAAAAGTCTCCATTTTCTCTAGTGGGGCAGCTGGTGATTCAAGCTGCTAATCTGGAGGTGAGCCCCTCCTGAGCAAGACCATGCTTGATAACATTTCCATTGGAGATTCCTGTGACAGGGCAGAGAATGCCACATGACGGGCCCAACTGATGAGTTCCAGGCAATGTGGGACAACAACTTAAAGCAAAGAAATCAGCCTTGGGCCCCAAAGGCCAAGCAGATTAGGGCTGACAGCTCCAGCCCAGGTCTCACTACTCTTACCTTTTCCATAGTGTAGACGTCCTCAGGTCTGACCTTACCGTATCCTGACTTTACTGCTTACTAAATCTGCTGCCTACAATCTGTTTCTTTAATCTGCATTGTGGCCAAGTCACTATTCTTTTTTGGGGGGGAGGGGGGCATCACTGCCTCTGGTAGTTGTGGGCACTACCCAGTGCTGCTCCTGAGAGCCACCGCTGGATTTGAACTACCATGCCCGTGGGCCCCAGTCCCACACTCAACCACTTATGCCACCGGGGCTCAGCCCCCAAGTCACTATTCTTTTCGAGAGCCTGACAGTACTAATATCTATACCTAGAAAAGGTCACTGTATCCTAACACTTAAGGTAAGTTTGATTAGCAATGTAAGGGAAACCTGGTATATTTGATATTGAAAACTCCTCACAATCCTCTTGGTCTTCAATAAAAAGCCAATCTTGTACATCTTTTGTATTATTATTTAGATCATATCATTCTTCAACTCTAAAACTTTGTGCTATAATTTCTACTGTCCAGTTTGTGCTTTCCTTTGTAAAAAGTTGTCCCTAAATACCTAAACAAAGCCATTTTGTATTGTGACTGTTAACTGCCTGGTTTTGTAAAATTTTCCACTCTGTTTTCTTAAGCCTTGAAAAACAGAATATGTTACAGAATGGAACGTGATAAGCCTTAGCCATAAAACTATTTCAGACACGAGACAAACAGAACTGTTACTCCCTGGTCAGAACAGCTAATCACAATTTCCTCTTCTGTACATGCTTGCTTGCCGCTGCCAGCTCTGGACCTGTACAAACTGCAACCTCCCTTAGCTGGGCACTGCTGTCTGGATTCTGCAAAAGCTGAGACAGTCCCTGCGCAGATAATTTATTCAGAGTCTGAGTGTACTAAGTCTCATGGGTTGCAACACCATAACTGTCGGAACCTATCAGCTTCTTAACACAAGATTGTACTTTTCAAAAGTTCTCAACTCTGGGTGTAAAATAAATTCACAAAAATCATAACCATTATGTTCAAATTGACATGAAAACTATATCATCAAGTTAAAAACATGACAAACTCCAGAGAGTAAGGCATGAAAAAGTGAACAGGACACACACACACACACACCACACAAAAACTAACAGAAGATGACGACCCTGTGGAACAGGGGAGAACCGCGCCCTTGTGACTTTCAGAGTCTAAACTTTCTGGAGCAGAAAGCACTGTCTTTCTCCCATTACAGCTAACAAGGAACAAAATATTTCAATCAAGTTAGAGACTTGATGATATGGGGCTTCCAAAGTTCATGGCCAAATGGAATGAAGAGTTCATGGAGTTTTTCCATGAACCTTTTTGAAGCTGCTTTGTATGAAATCTGACCAAGTGATTGACTCCCACTTAAGACAAGTTGTCCTCACCCAATTTCAATAAAATTTCACAAAAAATTTCAAATTGGCATGGTGATTAAAATTTCCACCTTAAATAGAGCAAATGGTGCCAAGAAAATATGGAGAAACAGGAGAGAGAGACGTTTGGAATATGTCAACAGATGTTAAGCTATATTTTATTTTATTTTGGGGGGAGGGGGGGGCATCACTGTCCTCTGGTGGTCGTGGGAGCTACCCAGTGCCGCTCCTGAGAGCAGCCGCTGGATTTGAACGGCCAAGCCCGCGGACACAGTCCCGCCCTCAACCACTTACGTCACTGGGGCTCAGCCCCTGTTTGTTTGTTTTTGTTTGTATGTTTGTTTTCTGTTAAACTATATTTTAAAATGCAAAGCGAAACACCTTGCTTTCCTGACTTGCAGGGCAGGCCAGAGGGGGGGGGGGGGGGGGCACGTGACGGGGAGGGTTATAGGGCGTCCGTTGTGTGCGTCTGACGTCAGAGGGCTAGCCTGGCAACCGGCGTGGTGACGTTGGGGACGTTGGGGAGGTGTGCGCGTGCAGTGCTGGTTCCCTTCACTTGTTGCTTGACCGTTCGAGTCGGCGGCAGGACGCTCCGAGAGAGGCGCTATGCAGCCGGTGGTGAAAGCGATCCAAGACTTTTGCAGGTTGAAATCGAAAGCGTTGGCGGTGCCCGTCAATCCCATCAGATGGGCCCCCACGGATGAAGTGTTTGAAAAAGAAGAAGATATCGTCACCGACCCGAAGTACAACATCAACCCCCAGAATCTGCCAGAAATCCACCGGGCAGCCTGGAACGGGAAGGTGAAGAAAGTAAAGAAACTTCTTCGTTATCAAAAACACAATATAAATTTACGAGATAAAGAGCACAGGTAATGGGGACAGTGTGACTGGCCAAGAGTGGATGCCCCAGGCGGGATGGCGGACCACAGTGTGGGACAGTATCCGGGGCTGGCACCAAAATGATTGTCTACCAAGCTTTTGTGTACTGTTCCAGAATGAATTCATCCTTTAAAATAAAATATAATTTATTGCAGCGAAACCTAGGGAAATTTTTTTGTAAGCCCCGCTAACACATACCTGTTCGAACAAAACCCTATGAGTATTTACTTTGCTGAGTTGTCAGAGCATGCGGTTATTATTCAATTAAAACAACACTTAGAATCGCGGTTTTGTCTGTATACAGTACAAGTTATGTTGCTTTTCTTGGAGCTGGTGTTTTCTAGTCAATGATTTTGTCAAATTGTCTGGAGTTTGAGCTAACTTAGTGTGCTAATTAGCATTTGGGAATCTACATCAGTAAGTTTTTTGAGAAGGAAATGGTAATTGCAGGCAAAACGCAATTATAATAAAAAAGAGATTCCTTGCAATTATAGATCTAATAGACTTACATAGTGTATTTCATTTAATGTAAAGCTTTATGGATTGTACGATGCCCTACTTTATGGATCAGTAAGACAACTTTGAAGAATCCTGCTGATTATTCTTGTCAGACACCAAGTTGCATTCCAGTGTGTAAGTTGTTAAAATGTGAACAAATGAGCACCTTAGAATCATTAAAAGTCACACCATCTCTAATTCTTTCCAAGTATCAGCAAAGTAGAAATAAGTGTGTCCTTTTAAAAATGAATTGAAATGTTGCTTTTGTTTAGTACAGAGCAATACTTAGAAAAATATTGTGAGCAATTATTAAAGCCTCTCTTCATGTTACAAATTATTTTAAATGCTTGGCAGATATTCCTACGTACACATGACAGGTGTTCTGTGAGGCCATTGCTATTTCAATTCTCATTGCTGAGGACACTGAGGAACAAAAACACTGATAGTAGGTAGTAAGTGACAGCATTAAAAATAGAATTCCCACCCAAGTTGGTCTGAATACAGAGGATATGTGTATATATGTGTATGTGTGTATATATATACACACACACACATAAAGAGGATATACATAGATATATATTATATGGATTTATGTTGCTATTCTATTAAGGTAGTAAGTGATTGGAGCTATCAAATATTTACCCTTCTTCAGAAGCAAGAAATCATGTATTTGATTTGAAGTTCTAGGAATTACATGCTTTGTTAGCTTCACCACCTGAATAATTTTATATTTGGCAATAGTATGCTTCATGCTTTTTGAAAATACTTTCTTTCGTAGGACTCCCTTACATCTGGCCTGTGCCAATGGACAAACAGGAGTTGTCAAACTTCTACTGACGAGCAAATGCAACTTTCACCTTGGTGATGCACAAAACAGAACACCTCTGATCAAGGTATTTGGCAGTCAGCTATTTCAGCATGAATTGCATTGCAGAATGTAAATGGATCTATTTCATTTAACTATCGTGTAAAATGTTGGTAGTGCCCCTTTTTAAAGTTTATATTGGTAGATACAGTGTGCTGAAAGACATAGAACATAAAATTTGGCCTTATGGGTTTCAATGGCATTAATTACATCTACATGGTTTTGAAGCCATTGCTACTATCTTTTAAGTTTTCAAACAAAAACCTAGACTTTTTGATCACCCTATAGAGAAATTCTGTATTCGTTAAACAATAAGTCTATTGTCCGCTTCCCTTTCTCTTGTTGTTCAGTGACATCGAGTTGTTTCCAAACGGTAGCTGCCCTTTGTGGAGCAGAAGGAACACTCCCCAGTCTTCACAAATGTACCTATGGTTGTGTCCTTTATTGTAGCCACTGTGTCCATCCATTTTGTCTGGGGCCTTCCTTTTCTTCTCTGTCCTCCCATTTTAACAAGCATGATGTCCTGCTTCTACAGAGACCAGTCTCTCAGGAAAATATGTCCAAAGCATGTAAGACAAAGTCTTGCTATTGTTGCCTTTAAGAAGTACCCTATACCTATATGTTCAAAGACACATGGGTTAGCTTTTTCTTTTAAACATTATGGTAATTTCAATATTCTTAACCAGCCCCACCAGTCAAGTGCATGTAATCTTCCATCTCCATTATTTTTTGTCCAACTTTCGAATGTCTGTGACTAGATTAAAAACACCATGACTTGAGCACACACAGCAGCAGGCTGGAAAGAATTCGTGTGCAGCCAATTTAGCCAATGCCATTCGTCTTTAGATCCTTTGACTGCTGCTCTCATAAGCATTGCTTACGGATCCCAGTCTGACCAAATCCTCAACAGCTTCAGCCATGTCTCCGTTTATCATGAGGCTTCCCACTGGTCCAGCAGTGATGAGTTTGGTCTGCATCACTTTGAGTCATAATATATTCTGAAGGCTGCAATTCTTGATCTTTGTCAGTAACTGTCTTGAGTCCACCTTACAGCTCATTAATAAGGATTTCCCCAATCCTGATGCCACATTCCTCTTCAAACAAGCCAGCTTCTCTGATGATTTTCTCAACTGCAGATTGAATAAGTTTGGTGATATATTCAACCGTGGATGCACACTTTTTCTGATTTTCAACCATGCAGTATCCCCTCCTTTTGTTTTCACAACTTCTTTTTGATCCCTGTACAAGTCCCACATAAGCACAACAAAAGTGGTCTGTTATTCCCATTCTTCTCAAGGTTTTCCATAGTTGGCTGTGAGTCCCACAGACCAAGTGCCTTGACATAGTCAATTGAAGTACGCATCTTTCTGGTATTCTGGATTTTGAGGTCAGATCTATCTAACATTAGCGATGATATTTGAAGTTCCAGGTCCTCTTCTAAATCCAGGCTGTAGCACTGGCAGCTCCCTGTCAGTGTCCTGCTGCTGACATAGTTGAATGATCTTCTACAAAATTTTACGTACGTGTGATATCAAAGACAGTGTTCTAGAGTTTGAATATTCTGTAGTGTTGCCCTTTTTGGAATGGACACGAATGTGATATGAATTTTTTTCATTTATTTGCCCAAGTGACTGTCTTCCAAATTTCCTGGCATATCCCCTTGTACACTAATTTAGTCTCTTTCTAGGAACTTCCTATCTAGCTCTTTCACATGAGTGCAGTTATACATTACTGTCTTTACTGTCTACCTTATGTCACACAGTAAAATGTCTTCAATGAATTTATTCATTCAGTGGTGTGTATTAGATTTTTATTTTGTTTTGTCTCTGAATAGCGTTCAACAGTGTATGACTTTACCATATTTTGTTTATCCATTAACCTCATTTTGTTTATCCATTAACCTGTTGATAGGCACTCATCGGTTTTCTTACTTATACTTATCATTAATGCTGCAATAAACACAGTTGTACATGTATGTGTTGGAACTTCTGTTTACACATTTTTGGCTATGTGTGAGCTAGGGGATATTTATATTTAATTTTTGAAAATCCAATAAATTGTTTTCTCATCATGTTTCCACCACCAAGATTAGGATTCCAAATGTGCGACATATTTGCCAACATATACTGTTTCCTCTTAAAAAGAAAAAAAAAGCCTTGCTAGTGAGTGCATGGATTGTTTACTTCTTATTCTTAAACTGTGCACTCCAATTGTCTTTCTAATACCGACAGGCGGTACAAGGTCAATTTGAAGAATGTGCCGAACTACTGTTACTCAAAGATGCTGACCCAAATGTGATGGATTGTGATGGGAACACAGCGCTCCACTATGCTGTCTGTGGTGATATACCGATTGTGGAACGACTGCTGAACTACGATGCTGACATGGAAGCTAGAAACAAGGTATTGATTAAGAAGCTATTTGTTAAATATCCAAAATATGGGTTTATGTTTCCTGATGAAATATGTTTTATACATTTTCAAATAGAGACCTTTTTCTAAATGCAAGTAATATTTTGAATTATTTTGAAATTTCCAAAAATATCACTTGAGGACATTGAATATAGTTGTCAAAGGTCAAGCTTTTCCTAATGACTCCTATGTTCCTGAATTTGTTATCTAGTGCTGGTGTACCAGAAACGCCGCCCACGGAATTGTGTGCTCTTCATAGATTGACCCACGTCTGTGAGTTAATTTGGACTCAGAGCCACTCTCTGTCAGGTTCCCAAGGCTGCAAATCTTGATGGAGCAGCTGGGGGTTAGACCTGCCCCCCCCTCCCCCCGAGCTTGTGGCTCGCGGTCTACTGCTCATTCAACCCCCTAAGGGTGCAGAGTCAGGGCCCTCCCTTAGGGAGAGCCTTGTTCTCTCTATGGGCTTACACTTTAAGCAGAAAGTCTTGTTTCTTTTCAACATCTCTGTGCACAGCATTCCTTTCAGATTGCCGTGGGACTTGGCATCAACCTTTCCCTATTAAGGATATTCTAAATACAGAAACGCTGGGTCCACAGGACCAGCGTCTGCTCTTCTTTCTTGATCGCAGCACAGTCCTTTGTTTGCTCACTTCTTTCTCATTGTATCACTTCTAAGATAGGTGGTGCAGCCCATGCCCGATGTAAATGCCTGTGATATGGAAACACTGGTTTGATCTGTGTAAGAATATTGCCTTCCACCCTAGTCTGCTTACAGCTGATTTCCTGAGGCATCAGACAATTTTGTGGATGATGCTATTATCATTCCACAACTCCCAAACCACTGAGAATCAGAGCTCACATAGGTTGGCAAACATTTATGTAACATGGCTCATTAAAAAGAAAAAAAAAAACACCTCCAAATGGTTCGTTCTTCAAACTTAGTGGCTTTAAAAAAGTAAAAAGTGGAAGAGAAAAAGTAAAATTGAAATGAACATGGGAGTTCTATTGATCAACTAGTTCATCTAAATGAAAAAAAAAACAAAAAAACAAGAGAACATCCTTAGAGTTAAAAGGAATTTTTACTGCTGGCTACATAGTACTGGGTATGAAGTTGGCATTGCTTATTTCATTTGGTTTTTGTTCTGTCAAGAGTGACAGAACTCACCCAGCCTATTCCCAACCAGATAACTCTACTCCTCTTGTTTCATTCCCCACTGCTAATTTAAATTATCTCCTATCTATGTTATCTGTTTAAGATGACAAGATTGGTGTGACTTCTATTAAGAACTGAGTGTGATATTGCTCCACAGAGGGTCCACCAGCCTCACAGAAATGGCTCAAGGTCAGACCCAAAGTAGGAAACACTCAAACCATAAGTTGTTTATAATGTCCCCATGAAATATTGATCATTCTGGATAGATATCATGAGCCTTTTTGAGTGGAGAATGTGAGCAAAGTAAGGGTTTTAGTGTATCTAGGTCTCAAGACATTTCCCCAAAGAACCAAGACACAAAGACACATGAGGGAATGACCAGTGTCTGCAGGCATCCACTGATTGCAGAGACATGTTTAGACATGCTTAGAAAATACATGTGCATGCATAAATTGGAACCCGAGTAACACTGGTTTTGACTTATCCTTGGAGTACCTTCTGCAAAGTTTTCAATTCAGTTAAGAAATATGTAATTTGGTAAGTTATAAATTGTTTTTGGTACTTTGCAGCGTGGCCTCACACCACTGCTAGTTGCCGTCAATGAGGAAAACGAGGATATGGTGATATATCTGATAAAGAAAAAAGCAAATATTCATGCCTTGGATAGGGAAAAAAGGTACAGTAGTTCTTTCTCTTTGAGTTTTCTGGAGAATTAATGATTAGATCAGAAAGATTACATTATAAGATGATTAATTTGCAATTATCTATGCACAGTGAACACATCATTACTAATCATCATTAGAATAGGAAAATAACTATTCTAACTACAATATGACAAAAATTTACTGTATATGCTCATGTATAAGTCGAGTTTTTCAGCACATTTTTAATGCAGTTCTTGGGGCTGATAATTGGGTTAGCTTATACTCCAATATATATGGTATATTTCTTTTTAATTTTGATTCATTTGGGGGGGGTGGGAGCAGTATTCTGACATTTAATTAACTGAAAGTGTTTCATAGTAATCATAAAAGAACAAGTTTTAAAGTTTAGTTTATTTTGATATAATATTAATTTTTTTTTTGTTTTTTGGGCATCACTGCGCTCCAGTGGTGGGATTAGGAGGCCCAGCCTTTGCTCCTGTGGAGCTGCTGCTGGAATTGAACCTTCATCCCAGTGGGCTGCAGTCTCATGCACAACCACTCTGCCACCGGAAGTCAGTCATAATAGTACATTTTTAACCTCTGTGTTTTGGGTTGATGTTTTTAGACTTCTGTTATTATATACAAGTTTGAGTACTAGAATTAGAATAAGCAGAATTGGCTTGAAGAGAATGATTTACATATGCATGTGTTGGCATATAAAATGTTACCGAATATTCTGCATAGATCTGCTGTGTAAACTTTGATAAAAGGCAGGCTATAAATAGGAGTTTGAATAATGGAAGTAGGTGTCAGAGAATATGTGCAGCCGTGAGCTCATCTTTATGAAAAAAAAAAACCTACTATGACTATTAGAAGTCACAATGATGCTGCTGGGTAATTGTTGTACTGTCTGCTCCCATAAAGATTGAATCTCCAAAATCCTTCTGAGAAGCTGGTTATGTTTTCAAATCAACTTTATGGGCGTGGGTTTCAATTTTTGGTAGATTCTATTATAATTATCATTTAAATTAATATTATGGTTTTATGCTTTCACATAATTTGCAATATATCAGAGTAGGAAAGAGATGCGAAAATTCATAGACTGTATATTTCAGTTACATGAACCCATAAGGGTTTCATCCCATGAAGGGACTTCAGATGAGTAAATTCTACAGTATATACTACACCAGTGGGAAAAGCGATTTTCCATTTGTTCCTTCCTTTTAATCTTGGATGCACACTACAAAATAACCCATACTTCAAAGATGCTCTGTTTTTTAATACCTGCAAGCAGGCTATTTCACATGGACTGGCAAGGTGTGCATTTGGGAAATAATTTCAATTAGTCATGTTAATAACCACAGTCCTTAATGATGAAATTATGTCTTTATTATTTTAGAACAGCCCTCATGCTTGCTGTAAGTTACATCTCAAGATACACAGTAAGAATTCTACTTTATAAAGGCATTGATGTCTTTGCTAAAGATGTATATGGAAGGACAGCAGATGATTATGCTGAATTTTATGGTTTCAAAACGTAAGTGTTAACAGTATAAACATTAGTACAAGTGCTTATAAGACATGATTAGATATCACTAAGCAGTAAGGTTTCTGATGATAACTGTTAGGATCTTTTACAAAAGCCTATGTAGGTAGTTAACTTGCTCAGGGACTCTTGGAATAACAATGGAAACCCACAGCATGAAACAAGGCAAAAGACAAAGCTCACTGTAAGGCTACACTAGTGTAAAGTAGCAGTTGATGCAAGGTTCTTAAAGGGAAAGTAGGAGGGGCTAAAACTTCTGAGATGCTTTTGCTTACAGATACTAACATTCCATGATAACTTATCCCTGTGAATGTGATAGAATAAGGCCAAATCATTGCTTTCCCTAAAAAATTACTTGATTCTTAAACTGTCTGGTTTAGCAGCCAATCCTCTCTCTTGCACCTTCCCCTTGAACTTTACAGAACTCCTGGTGTTGAGAGATTATGAGAAATCATGTGGGGGTGGTCAGTGGAGGATATTGGAATCATTCTGCTTTTATTTTCTATTGCTTCTCTTGTATCCTTGCATCACTCTTCACAAACGCTACAGCAGTCTAGTATTTGTCTCTCTAGGCCCTTGCTAGTTTAGATCTCTCAAAGCATTTGATGCCAAAGTTCATGATTTATTTTTAGTTCACATATGCATATTTATCCAGCCACTGTTCCCAAAACACCAGCATCCTGCCCCGACAGTGGACCCTACAAACATTTGCAAACTGACCCTTTCCCCAGCACTCAAAACCCAGGTGAGTTCATATTCTCACCTAGACCTTCCATAGCGAATCACCCTCTCAGGCCCATGTTTACCTTCTGGCTAGCAGTTGTTTGTAGAAAGCAGTGGACCTGGAAAGTGGGTCATGTTATGGTGCAGGAAAAGATTAGAGTTTCCTTTCCTCATTGGTCTAGATCTGTATATCCAAGTACCCGTGAAATGCCTTTTCTTTCCCTCAGAAGAGTGGGACCAACGTGCCTTCAATTTTCTAAGTCAGCCTAACCTTCAGGAGTCTGCTTCCTTCATGAATGAAAATCGCCATCAAGACTTGTTTCTCTATTGCTGTTTTAAGAGACGCTGGCATAATTTAAAAATCAGACTCATAAGGCAATCAAATTCTTTAAATCTAGTTGTGTTAATGGGATTTGCCAAGTTACATTAATGACTAAATAATATTCTTATTAAAGTAGGATGACATCTTCCTTCTCAGCTGATGTGGAGGTTAAGCATCATTTTAATAAGTACCTACTAGTTGAGAATTATTGTGTGCCATCTATAAAATAGTAAATCCACATAGGTTTTAACCTCTATTAATTCTGTGTCCTTATCATAATAGTAGTGGGAATTATATTATCTGTGGTAATTACTGAGTTAATGTGTTCACATAATAAATAAAATTATGTACAAATCACATGGTTGTTGAGATGCCCTGCAATTACAAAACAAAGACTGGCACTACTAATAAACAACATTATGCTTGATACTATTTTCTGAAACAATGCAGCATTTGAATATAGAATCTAAGGGAAAAACACACAAAAACACGATGGGTTGTGTTGGGAATCCCAAAGAAGTTCAAAAGTGTAGTTCAAGAAGCAGTCATTCTACAATCACCATTTCTGTGAATATTTCCCTTTTCATAGTACCTCACTGAGTTTTCCCAACAACATTACAAAAAGGTTATGAAAAAGAATGTTTCATAGATTCATGCAGAACATACGAACAGTGACATATGTAAGAACAAGCAGATAACATCTGTGTTGATTGCTGTTTGTGACAGGGCTAGAACTGGTTCTGAAGTCAGAAGACTGCCCATTATATCATAGCTCATTTCAGTTAATTCACTGAGCTCTGTTACCCCCAATTCAGAGTCATGCTCTGTTGTTCTTTTCCAATTAAAGGTCTAGTAAAACTTTTTGATATCAGCACATTTGGGGGCAAATAATGCATGCCTTCTACTGTTTTTCCAAAGTGCACATATTCTCTGCATATGAGTTTTCTATGTGTGCTACAGGTTTGGTGTTACATGTGTATGTGTGTGGATTTTGTGGGTGTGATATATGTAAAAATGTGGCAGCTTTGCAGTATGTGGGCGGAAGTTCTGAGTTAGTGCTAATTATGAAATGCTCTAAGTTTATGTAACATAGTTGGCAAATATCTGTTATATCAATATTAAAATAAGATTTTCTCATTTTTTACTACATAGCTATAGAAAAATGATAAGTGATTATATAGAAGCTAATCATCTTGAAGAGTGTGGAGCAATAAGTAAGACTTCTTAAAATATCATTCCTCTTGGGGATTGTACCATAGATAAAGAAATGAACAGTCAAGAAATTCTATTAATGATAGAGCAGCTTTATAAATTAGTGTGTAAATATTTTCACTTTGAATTTTCTAGGATACAGAACTATTTAAAAAGTTTTTTGTAGGCACTTTCCATTCTGAAACACTCCTTTGTCAAGGGAAATTTATTCACTTAATCATGGCCCCTGAGTTCCCACATCATAATGTTGTGGTCACGTCAAAAATACCTTTGAAGTTTTTTTTAAGGAACTTTTAAACTGTGGTGGATGAAATACATATATTTTGAACACACAGACCTTGTCCTCCAGTTTCTAGTTGCCATTAATGTCATTTTATTTTTATCCTACTTTAGTCATTGCTAGCTAAGTGCAAGATACTTTCCAGAAGTTTTTACTTATAATTAGTTATGTATTATACTTAGTCATTCCTAAGTGCCTGACTCATATGAAGCAATAGGGAAATAAGGTTGAATTTAAGATGCGCAGACTGCCAAAGTACAAGTTTGTGAGCTGAAGGGCCTAAAGGACGGTGTTTCACAGAAAGGGACATCTAAGCGGGTTGCATCTGTCACAGAAAGGAATGAGTTCCAAAGGTTTAGCTCCTTGGGTGGACATGCATGACAGAGGAGCACTTTAGGTTTGCTGGTACAAGCATGTGATGTGGGGGAGTTTGGGAATGAGGAGACTACCTAGACAAGGCAGGCTAATAGAAGACTCTTCAACCTGGTAGGCATCGGGTATTTCTCAGTTGAATGTCTTCCCTACATAACAGGTGGCCTAACAGTAGGGGAACTGGAGTTGTTTGAGTGACATGTGATTGTAAGATCTAGTTGTTTTCCTCTTTGAGCTGTGCTGCTGTTGAAGAGTGTTTGTGCCTCCTCTGCAAATCAGCTCCAAGTTTTGAGTTCTCCCATGACAGTATCCAAAAGCAAGAAGGGCTTCCTTTCCCCATTTTTCTTTGAAAAAGAATAAACTTGTATCACATTTCCACTCACATTTCATTGACGGGTGTGCATCATATGCTCATTCCTAATTCTGTCACCAGAAAGGAAATGTCATGAAAGTGATTGCCTTGAAATAATAGTTTTCGATTTTAGGCCTCAGTAGGAGCCATCTTCTTTGGGGTGAAATATATCTAAAAGGAACTGTAATTGGCCAGGTGGAGCGAGGGTGGGGTAGAAAGCAGGAACCAATTGCTAGGATCTACATATAACCTCCCTTGGTGACAGGCAGCAGAAAATTGGATGAAGGAAGATGTCAGGCAGTGTAAGACATGACAAACTTATAATAGCTTTTAAATTATCAAGGATGACAATATAATAATAGATGTTAAATTATCAAAGGTTCATGAGGGAGGGGAAAATGAGCTGATACCAAGGGCTCAAGCAGAAAGCAAATGTTTTGAGAATTATGATTGCGACCAATGTACAAATGTGTTTGACACAAAGGATGTCTATATGGGCTCTGATAGGAATTGTATAGAGCCTACATACACCCCAAAAGATGAAAATACTTACAATGTATGTATGTATATATTGTGATTAGAGCTGTATAACGCCCCCCCCCTCAAAATGATTTAAGACAGAAGTGTCAGGAGTGGCTATTGGATAGGGAGTCACCCCTGTTTCCTGCAGGGATCCATTGATGTATTTTGAGACATGAATCATAGAAATAAATTTAGCAGGACTCAGTGAAGTTTTCCTGTGCAAACATTCATAACAAAGAAGCATTGAAGATATGTTGGCCTGGTTCTTGTCCAATCAAATAAAATCATTTACCTGTCCAGGCATATGATTTTAGTTTGCTTATTCATCATAGAAAAGAAAGATGAAAAGAAATCAAAGCAAGATCAAGGGAGATGAGACATAGTTAATATTTGCACTTGCTTGTTATGAAAACGTGGACTACTGTCCGTCCATTAGGGTGTTTTTTGCCCCATCATGTGAAGTGAGTGAAGTTTCCATGTTCAATTTATTCAGTATAAAGCTGTCGAGTTATTTTTATGTGTATTTTATCTTTCTAATTTGTTACTCTTTTTTATCATTGGTTTTCCTTAAAGTCTTCTCATTTAGAAAATAAAAAATAGTAGCTGCCATTTAAAGGTCAAATGTGACCTTAGCTTTATGAAAAATTTAGAAAAAAATTAGAAAAGAACTCTGTGATCATCAGTATATTTCTACAATTATTCAATTTAGCAGATTGACACCCAACTATTATGAAATGAACTTTAACTCTATTTAGCTGGGTTATGATTTCATGTTCTTTATACCAGCCTTCATACCATAGAATACATTCTCAGTTAACAGGATTGTTTTCCATATTGGATAAAAAAGGGTTGCTGCTTGGCTTACATTAATTTGAATATTGTGTCATTTTTTCCCTCAGCGAATGCAGCACAAAATAGTACCACAGTACCTGAAGTGAATACAAAGGAAACCATCGGTAGGCTGTGAAAATAACTTCTCATTATTAACTTACATATAGCATATTACACCAAATCATAAAAATATTCATAAATGTAATTGAGCCAGTCAGTTTAGTGCTAGGTTTAATGATTCACTCCTAGGTTTACACAAGGTTTACAATATAGTGTCTTGGTGGATGTGATTCACATCAGGAAAAGAATACAGACAAAGAGGTCAAGGGAAATGGCATATAGCTGAAGGCTAGAGAAAAATCAGGCACACGCTTCTGACACCCCTGTCTTTGGGGAGTTAATTTTGCCAGCAAAAAAAAATGTTGAAAGTTCTTGTGAAATGGTGTCTTGCAGATACTCTAGAGCCTAAGGATTTTATTGGAGCCTGGTCATGTGGGCACCCTTTCCTAGGATGCACCACAATTGCAGATTCCCACATGGGTTGTAGGCGTCCAGCATAAACCACATTGTACAATCACTTTGGATACAGTGATTGAGTCTGAGCATTTGGAGAATGATGGGAATGCTCTTGAAATCCATTTCTCAAATAGTAGCCAGTGGCTAAACTGGCAACAGATCTATCCAAGAATGGTAATCTCAGATCTGCTGTGTGACTTTCTTTCAGCACAGCAATTATAGCCCAGATTGAAATGTGGATTCTGCCTTAAAATTTTCAGTAACAAATAGTATGATGATAGAATCTGACAAATAGTGGAGCCTTTTATTAGGCTCATATGATTTGTGTTGATCAAATAAGGCATTCAAATCTTCTTATATCTCCTAAATATGCCATTGTAATTTCTTTGCTTTATATATTGTCATATACTTTAATTTGGGGAATAATATCCACGAGCTATAATTTGACATTTATCTTTTGGTTTTTTGTTTGTTTGTTTGTTTGGGGGCGCATCACTGCTCTCCGGTGGTGGGAGTAGAAGGCCCAGCCCCAATGCTGGAATTGAACCTCCATCCCAGTGGGCTACAGTCCCGCACATAACCACTACGCCACCAGGGCTCAGCCCGACATTTATCTTTAACTTTCAAAATAATGCTACATCTTGCTCTAGTGCATGGTATAAGAAGGTTCATCTTCCTGATAAATACAGTGTTGCAACTATCTAGACTCCACAGCTGACAATAACGTGTTATATGGCAACACCATAAATATATCCTCATCTAACTTCCCTTGTTAGAAATCCAGGAATAGCACACTGTTTAACTTTGATGGTCTCAAATTAAGATACTTATTCCAACAGTGATACTATTTTCTAGGACCGAAAAGGGTCTGAGTAGCGTAGGTTAAGATTTTGATCATTCTAAATGGCATTTGAGTTCTAGGTATGGAATTTTGATAAATCACGTTCTACTTGTAAATGCAAAATATATAGAGGGGAGATAATTCCTTAAGCATCAGTTGACTACTGATAGAATAATTGCTATTTACTTCAGTATATTACTTTGTCCAAGTGTGAATTTAGAGAAATACCATGTAACTATAGATCAGGATCTGGTACATTTTATATCTTAGATTTGTCTATTACTGATTTAAAAATGTGATTTTACTTCTTGTGCTTAACAGGGAAGGAAATTTCAAAAGAAGGTTCTTCAAGTGGGTAAGATTTCCTAACAGGGAATTGAGAGAAAAGGAGTCCATATTTATTGAGTGCTTTACTCTGGGCTAGACAGCATAATACAAAGATGCTTCAAAAAGTAGATTGAAAAATGACTATATACCTTTTTTACATAGATATTTATAATTATGTAGGAGTTTGTGAACAAGTTAGAAGGCTAGCAAGTTTGATATTGCAACAATCAATAATTCAGTTAGCTCAAGCATGATTATACAAGTGCTACCACCGAGTTTCAAAACATTTTCTTTTCTTCTTGGATTCTGATATCAGTTCCCCTTTATTACCCCCCCCCCACCACCTACCCCACAAGAACTCATATATTCTGTTTGTTTTATTGTTTCCTATATCTTAAACCATCACATGTACTTGTTCACCTGCAATTCTGGTGTTTGTTTCCGTTAAATAGGGTAGTACAGTCATCGTTGATATCAGCTGACTTCTTACAGCCCTCCTTCATTCTAGATCCTCAGGGTATGGTTACTCCCTACTGCTTCTAAAGGTCCATCCAGCTTGGCTTTCATGCATCCAGCACTTTTAATTACACAAATGAATCTATGCAGGTGTAAGAAGATGAACGAAATAAAACAAAGAACATAGTAGTAAGGGGAGGTCATGTGAAAGGGCTGGAGGATAGTTATGTGTTTCCTTGCTGCGACACCACTCCCTAGACTTATCACTCTTGTGGCCCTCAGGGGAAAATCTTACAGGGAAAATCTGCCCCAAAATCTAACAGGTGGGTGCGGGATCTCCACTTTGCCCACACTTCTTCACGTCAATTAGATTGCTTCTTTTTTTAACTTCTACCTATTCCTATCAATAGCTCATGATCACACAAGCTGGTATGCTTCTTCCATGTGGGTATTGTTGATTTCCTGCTAGTTGGCCACTTGTTTAACTTCCAGCCTTCCATACTCCAGATTCTTTATCTTTTAATAGCTGGTAATCATCAGCTTTCTTCACCACGCTTACTTATGCACCCATTTTGTCTTCAGTGATTGTGTCAGGAAGGTAAGTGTCTTGCAGGGAAGGTAAGTATCATACAATGCCAGATTATTAGAACAAACTATTCTTGTACTGAGGTGAGATTTAAGTAGAGATCCCAAACCCATCTGCTTCCTTCTTGTTTATGTATGTGTATCTACATATATATACACATACATAGACAAATATACCCATCTTTATATATTTATGTATTTACATATGCATATACATATATTTATACCTATATATGATTTTTACTTTCTACTTTCCTCTCTTTCTTTTTGCTTTCCTCCTGCCCCACTATCATGTTTACCCATTGTTTACCTTTCAGTGATTTCCCTTAGATACGTTTCAGTTGACACAACAGGACCAGGCAGACTGCACCTCCCTCACCATCAATTTGAGCACCTTTGCTTTTCTCCTGCCCCTGTCGCTCTTGACTCACCGCTCACATCCTGCTTTCAGTCCACTCAGTGACCCCTTGGGATTGCTTATTCTCCATATCTTATAGAGACAGACTCCAACCGAGAAAGAGAAAAAGAAAAAAAAGGAAAGCCAATGATAACCTGACTCAGAGTAGATGACTATGTCTCTGTTAAATAGCAAGCAGGAGCCTTTATAATCCATCAGCCCAGGGTTCTGTATGCTGGGGACCCATGGACCTATCAGCACTTCCGCTTTTAGTCGTCAGCCTTCCTGAGCAAAAGGTGCACCTCCTACAACTTCCCATTGCTCTTGCTGCAGTCTAGGATGGAATGGTCTAGTGACGCCTGCCCCTCCTTACACCTTTAGACTTTCGGGTGGCTCCCCTGTGAGAAACTGCAACCAGTTCATGTGGACTGCCATGCACTGCCTTGTCCACCCCCTCCACTCCCCTCCCCCTCCCCAAGTTAGAAGTCAGCAATCAGTATTCCTCAGGAACTTGGTGGCTTTGCTTACATTGCTGGCCTGTTACATTCATTCCCTTCTTGGTTTGTGCCCAGGTGAAGTGGGTTGGAGCAGCCACTTTCCCTGAACTGCATCGTCAGTTGTCTGCATGCTGCTGATTCTATTTCTGGATTTTTGGTCCATATCCATTGGTCTGTATATCTATCATTATAACAGTTCCGTGCACTTTTGACAACTGTGACTGTATAAGTAAGTTTTAAAGTCAGGGAATGTAAGCCCTCCCTCTTTGTTCTTTTTCTTGAGGTGTTCTTTGCCAATGCTGGGCTTCTTTTCTTTGCATAGGAAGTAGGTAGTCAGTTTTTCATTGCTTTGAATAAAAGACATTGGTATTTGTATCAGGATTGAATTAAATTTCGATGGCCCTCAGATAAGATTGACAAACTTACCATATTGGAGCTCCTGATCCAGAAGCATGGAATATTCCTTCATTTACGAAGCTACCTTTCGGTTTCCTGTAATAATGTCTGTGCTTTTCCTTTTACAGATGTTTTGGGGGTTTTGTTGTTGTTGTTAGGAATATTCCTAGATATCTTAATTTATGCTAGGTTTGTGAAGGGAATTAACTTCTGAATTTCTTTTTCTGTGAGCCCATAAGTTGTGCATAGCAATCCAATTGACCGTTCAATGAGGAAAGACATCATGGTTGGTAAGGCAGGGCCCAGGCTTGAAGAGAAGGCCCTCATTGAGTGCTACCGCACTTTGCTCACACATGAAAATAGTTGTGTCTGCGCAGGGCAGGCAGTGTTTCGTTTTGCCGTGTAGGCCAGAACTTACTCAGTGACCTCTAGAACAGCAACAATACACACAAGAAGAAACCATAGCTGGGTCCTGTGCCATTGTCACTGTAGTAGCTCTGTGCTAGTCCTACAATCTCTCCATCAGTACCTCTGTTGAAGGTCATCCTCATTCTTGCTGACCATCTGCTTTCTCCGGCATGGTGACCTGCTAATGGAACTATATTCTCCCCCAATAACATGTCCAAAGTATATGAGATAAGGACATCTCCCCAATCTCCCTTCTAAGGAACCCATGAATATAAATCCCATTCAGCCTATTTTTGTGTGATGCTTTAAAATGTCTCTAGAATAGTTTTTATTAATTTGGCTCTGTATTTTCTGTAATCATGCCTTACTTATACATTTTTGGCGCTTCTGCTTTCTTTGCGTTTCTTCTGTTCTTGTGTTTTTCCCACTTCTGCCAGCTAGCTGTTATTCCTTTTTTTCTCTTGATAAAATTATAAGCACATAAATTTCAATGTTGTAGGGAATTCAAGAGATTAAGGAGCCCTTTGGGTATTGTGGGGGTTGTGGGCATTGGATTGCAATGTGACTCATTGCATCATAGAGAGGGAGAAGTTAACCCAGAAGTAGAGAACTTAATGCTTTTTTGAAGCATATTCACCTATTTTTATGCACCATCTCCAAATTTTTTGTCACGTTTTCCCCCCGCCCTACCCCTATGAGTATTTTCTTTCTTTTTTTTTTTTAGTTCTTTTTATTTAAGTCATTTTATCGGGAGCTCATCCAACTCTTTCACAGTACTACATACATCTATTATATGCAAACCATATTTGCTGCCATCATTCTCGAAACAGCCTCCTCCTACTTTAGTCTTTAGTATCAACTCCTCAGATTTCCCCTCCCTCCCCACTCCTCCTCCCTCATGAACCCTTCATAATTTACAAGTTATCATTATTCTGTCAGATTGGATACTGCCCGATGAGTCACTTCACCCACTTCCCTCTTGTCCATACCCCAGGTTTTCATTAGTACAATGCTTGGGATTATCTTTACAGCATAATTTGTAAGCTGGCTTACATCGATGTATTATGAGTTAGTCTAGCAGGCTTGTGGAAATGCTTAGGGTGGAGATGGGCTTGGTTCAGTGATGAAAACCTAGGAGATTAGCTTATTTCTGTGAAAATGGAGTAAATTGCCAAATTTGCACTACTTTTTGTGTATCACGAACTCACTTATTTCGTTGTGTATTTTTGTTCTAAAGCCCTCCAAAGCAGCATGGCCCTGATGAGCCAAAGCCACCTTCAGGTGGTGAAATCTGTGACTCAGAAACCAAGGTAAGGTGCTTTCTCCTAAAATTAGTCGTGTGTAGTGTTTACTCATAAAATAATGAAAAGCTGTTACAAAGGTAATAAAACATGGCTGATTGAACTTTTTTACTCTTACTTTTTACTGATGTGAAAAAGAAATGGATGTGTGAACTGAAAAAAGAATGGGTAGGACAATTTATAGTGATGAGAAAATTATGTTGTGGAGGATTTTCCTATAGGAAGAAAAGAATGAAAAACAATTAAGTCATCCTAATATGACTTTTACAGTTCTAAAGCCTATATTAAAATTTCATGATTGGATTAATTATTGTAATTAGTGTTGACTGATTGATTTCTCTATCTTTGAATACTAAAGTATATTCTTGGATGCTTTCATTTTGATATTGCACATGTATTTTGAGAGAGCACTTTGTTCTCCATTCTCCCCTGGGTTCTGCATGTAGACTAGTGGAATCTGAGGAATTGTGGAAATTTAAAATTTAATCTTTTCCTCCCTAACTTCCTTTCCAATGTGATTCCGCTTTACTTTCTAATGCACTACACTAAGCTAAGATTTAAAAATAAATCTTCATTTGAAAGGACGCATGTTTTATCTAAATAAAATCATCTTTGGACTTCTGGGTGAATAGGAACACTTGGATATATTCGAAAGAAAAGTGCTTCTACAGAAAAGTGGAAGTAAAGGCAGCACAAAAGAAAAACCGGGTGCCTGGATATTTGGAAAACAAGATAGAAGCTAAGGAAGCAGAAACTTCCGTACTCTAGGGACTGTGGGTGGGAACAGAAGTAAAGGAGGAGTGGATGGATCTGCCCCACCCTGGAAGAGAATGGAGAAGAGGAGCCAGCCCTGTTTCTCCGGACACCTGGAGCGCTCAGGGGAGATACAGCTGTACACCCTCACAGGTGGATTGGAGCGCCAGGGTCTGCACTGAACCTGCAGGACTGACAGCCGCTAGTGTACCACATTTTCCTGGTGCTTTCCCAGCACCATGGCCCTCTGTTAGCAGCACAGGGCACCTCCACCACTTTGTCACTGTCATAGACTCTGGCCCCTTGCTTCCTTGGTGCTCCCGTTGTACCCGCCCCAACTTAATTAGCCCGTCTCCTGCTCTTGCTGAAATGCCTGGACTCCCAGGATGCTACCGGTAAATACCCAGCAGTTATGCACTGTGGAGGGTGTGGGGCACTATCACACTGCACTTTAAAGGGATGCTGGTCACTAAGGGAAGGACTCTTAAAAACTTAAGAGTCCCTTAAGCATAGTTTTCCCTTAAAATTATCTTTACCATGTAGTTTCTATTTTTCTTCCTCTTTACTTCTTCATAGTGTCAGCTCCCACACACCACCCAGTCAAAAATAATTTCCTTGAGAGCTAAAAGCTCTGGTATCACCAGGAAATGAATGAAGGAGAAATTTGTTCTGGGAGTTTAAAATGATAGAGAAAATATTGGGAGATCTGTGGAAAATCTTGAAAAACTAGAATCATTGCATCATTAACCACAAAACCAAGTGAAATTCACAGTTTTCATCTAAAAGGAAAAGAACTAAACAACACTTTACCAATTCAAAATACAAAGTTGAAGCAATAAAAAACCAAATTCGTGAACCTGAAGAAAAAGATTCCCAAATCCAGTTAGCAAGAACAATGTAATAAAAGAGAAAAAAAGTATGAAGAATAAGTAAGCCATTTATAGAAAACTGTCATGAGGAACCATTCACAACTCATTGGAATTCTGAAACAGGAATTTAAAAGCACAGAGAAAACATAGTACAAGATTTGATGATAGAAAACTTAATTCAGAGCAGAAAAGAGGGAAAAATGATACATGGGCCTGAGAGAACTCCCCAAAGAAAGTTCAAAAGAAAATCATTGTGACATAGTGTAGTCAAAATTTTCAAGAAGAAGGAGAAAGTGAGAATTCTCAGAGGAGCTAGGAGCTAAGAGACCCTTCAAATGAAAGGTTTTCAGAAACCTTGCAGGCAAGAAGACAGTAGAATGACATATAATACACTGAAAGAAAAAATTCCAGGCAGGAGTTTCATATGTAGAAAAGCATTTCCCAATTATAGTGGAGAATTAAGGATATTTAAAGAGAAGGAGAATATTAAAACAAAGTCAGTTTTACAAAAGTACTACAGACAAACACTTGAGATCAACAAAAGCATCAATGTCTAGAACTTAACCTACATAAAAGAATTCAAAATAAAATAGAATTATAAGATTTTAAAAAATAAAAAGTAGAGGTTTCACTCCATGATGCAGCAAAAACCTCTATGAATAGAGGGAAAAATAAAGATGAAAAGCATACAAATGGGAAAGAGGAGAAGTCGTTTTCAAGAGAGGATAAACCACTGCCATGGAACCAAAGCTGACTGAGATCAACCCCCAGTGCGTTTCCCAGACTGTAATTGCTCAAGGTAGAAGCAGGGCTTCCCCCTCTCACCCCCTCAACAGAGCTGCTGATGGTTTTGAACCCTTGGAATCACAGCCCAGCATGTAACCATTATATCACCAGGGCTCCATCACCTCCAGAACTCCTTAAAATATGGGAAGAAAATAAAAATAAAGTATCCTGTAAGGGAATCGAAAAATCTCATCCAAATAGAAAAAAAAGGAAAGCTCTAAAAACTCATAAAGAAGAAAAAGATAAGAGTAAGGGGTGGAAGGGGTTGGAAAATTCACAAACAAAACAGAAGACAACATTAGGACTATTAAAACTAATTATGCCACAGAAATAAAACCCCAGCAAAATGACAGCAAAAATTGCACACAGTTCAATGATGAAGTTGGATACAAATGAAGTAAATGGACCTGCCAAGTGGCAGATAAGAGGAATAGAGTGAATAAGAAAACATACAACTTTCCTCTAATGCCTCCTCATTCCCACTATCACGATCCCAAGTCTACCTTACAAATCCAGCTAGACCAGATGATGTACACTGGTACAGAGAAGAACCAGAAGCATAGGGATTCCAGAATGGATGATCTTTTCAGGACCAGTGGTGAGTGTGATGATACTGGGAGTATAGAGGGAATATTAACTCATGAACTATCAAGGGGGCATAAGGTAGAGGGGAGGGAAGGAGGGAGGGGAAAATAAACTGAAGCTGAGAGCTTAAGAAGAAAGCAAATGTTTTGAGAATGATGAGGGGAACAATTGTTCAAATGTGGTTGGCTTACAATGAATGTTTGTATGGATTGTCATAAGAGTTGCATGAGCCCCTAATAAAGTAATTTAAAAAGAAAAATGATCACTTCAAATTAGATTAATTACAAGAAATACATGCAGTTCCTTGAATGCATTAAACAATGTCTCAGATACACCTAAAATGCTCAAGTAATTGCCTTACAGATTTGGAGAATGGACTCCTAGGTCACTTTTCCTCAAAATCAAGTTGAATAAATAATTCAATAGTGAAAAAAAAATTTTTTTTAAAAAGAGTCACCAATATGCTGTTTAAAAAAGAAAGACACCTTTTGCAATCAGAGGTCATCTAATAGAGGCATCTACCAAGTCCACTCGGGAGAAGCCCACCAGCCTGTGTGATCCAAAGATGACAATGACAAAATCTGAATGTGATGAAGGGCCAAGAAACAGAGCTTAAATTGTGGACACTCAATTTAGAGAAGGCTATAGGGACCGTGAGCATGGGAAATCTATTTGTGGACTATTTACTCAGATTCAGACTCTGACAAATCCCCTCTGGCCACAGTCAGGGGACACAAACAACTTTGCTAACAGAGAGGGGTTATTGTAAACTTGATTATGGTGCCCGTATGGCATACTATGGTACAGGACCAGTTGTCTTCCCTCTGGAAAAAAAAAACAAAAAACGATTTCCTCTTTGAGTAACTATTCCTTGCTTATTCCACTGTAACAGTCAAGGAAGGCAGCACAGTGTGTTGGGCTTCTTTTCCAATGGTTAAATTAGCATTTTCCTTATACCTCAAGTGTGGCTATGAGTTGTTGAAAGGATTAAGTTGCAGTCATCAAACAGGAAAAAAAAATCACTGTGTGCTCACCTTTTTGAGGGGATCTCTGAGGACATGTGGGAACATGAGCAAGAGTGGTGAAGAAAGCTGATGGTGCCCACCTATCAAAATATATAGTGTATAGGGTCTTAAAACTTGAGGGCAAACAAGCAACCATTTAGCTCAGGAGCAACAAAGTCCACTATAGAGGAAGCACATCAGCCTGTGTGACCATGAGGTGTTGAAAGAATCAGGTATCAAGCATCGAGGCGCAAAAGTCATATCAATATGTGCCTACCCTCCCGATATGATCGCTGAAGACAAATGGATACAGAGGCAAACAGTGGAAGAAGGAGACGGTGCCCAGCTACCAATGATAAAGTGTCTGGGATAAACGAGTGGCTGTTTAGCACAGAAGCAGCAAAGCCCACATGGAAGAAGCACACCAGATTGTGTGATCAGGAGGACTTGAAGAAAGCAGGTATCAAACATCAAAGAACATGAAGTACATCACAATGAATGAGGGGGAGAACAGGGTGGGAACCCAAGACCTGGGCAACTTACAGGGGTGTCGTGGGGAGGAGACGGGCCAGTCAGGGTGCAGTGAAGTAGCGCGGAAATAACTTTCCTCTAATTCTTGAAGACGCCCTTTCCCCAACTATCATGATCCCAGTTCTACCCTACAAATTCAATGGGACTGAAAGCGGCACACTGATAGAGATGGGAACTGGAATTCTGGAGAACCCAGGCCAAACGAACCTCTCAGGACCAGTAGTGAGAGCAGAGTTACCGGATGGGTGAAGGGAAGGTGGACTAGAGGTGGGGAGCCAATCACAAGGACCTACACATAGCCTCCTATCTGGAGCATGGTCATCGGAGGAGTGGGCGAGGAGAAATGTCGGGCAATGTAAGATATGATTAAATAATTTATAGAGTAAGGAGGGAGGATCAGGGAAGGGGAGGGATGAGAAGCTGAAATCAAGGGCTCATGTGGAAAAGCAGAGATTTGGAGAATGATGAAAACAGCAGGCAGGCGAAGGGGTTTGACACAATATATGTATGTGTGTATTATGATAAGTGATGTATGAGTCCCCAATAAAATGATTAAAAGATAGATGTCCTGAATTGAATCATATTCTAAAACGAGGGCAGACTAATAAAATTCTATGGGGAAATATGCAAGATTGAGAATTGTACAAAGATGGTAGTACTGAACAATTCTTTGGAATGTCATGTGAAGAAAACAATTAGATAGTAACAATAACAAGAAGGGAAAGGAAAGGGGATGAATATTAAGAAGACTTGAAATTCAAGGGTAAAATTCATTTAAAAAGATTAAGCTGAATAAGAGTGAGGAAAATGGGATTGAATAAATTAAATAAGAAGATGTGAGAGATTAGTACAGTCTGACCAATCTTAATAAATAGTAAGGTACTTTTCTATAATTTATCAAATAAGTGAATGATATTATAGTAAGGGCATGCAGCAGTCAAAATTTCTACTTGTGACTTAAATAAATGCCATCATCCTGTGACTTGTCAGAAAGATGAACCAAGTGTGTGCAAAGGACATCCTCTCCTGCGCAAAGGAGTGAGACTGAAAGAGCAGCATGACAAGTGAAGTGGGGAGCAAGAGAACGCTGTTGAAGTGGAATGTGAATGAAGTGCACGTGAAATTGGAATACATTTATGAGCGTGAACTTTCCCCTCCCATTGGACGATTCCCTGATGATACATCTTTAAAGTCATTTTATGGGTCGCTCCTATAGAACAAAGTCCATAAATTGAATGTATCAAACATTTTTATGTAAGTTTTTGTCATCATTTCCAAAAGCATTTCTACTTGAAGCCTTGCTAAACGCTCCTTTTTAGTTTCCTTCCCCACCCACTCCTCTCAGTCTCCTGAATCATTGATCAATTTTATATTGTTTCTTACATTGTTTTGTATGGTTGCTCAGGCTAGGATGTCCTCTGCACACACATTGTTCATCTTTTTGACAAACCACATGATGACAGCCTTTATTGAATGACACGAGTAGGACTTCTGACTCCTTCATGACCTTACTGTGTATCATTCACTTATTTGATAAATGACAGTAAAAGTACATGTACTCATTCAACCTTGCCATTTTATCTTACATTGTTTGTTGTCTCCCTTAACCTGCATTTTGGTTGTTCATCCCCCCCACTTTAGGGGGAGCTATTTAGTCAACCTTGTGATGGGTTCCTCCTTTTACTCCCCTTCCCCCACCATCTGACTATACCCCCCCTTCATGATGTCACTTCTCCTATTCCTGTTGCTGAGGCGTTATCACCAGTGGCTGAAACACTGAGCAGTTCTACTCTGCTCTAGCGCGTCGCTGCGAGTCTGAATTCTCCTGGTGCCAGTGGGTCATAGTCATTCAGTGTTTGCTTGGAATCTTATTTTTGTTGTTCCCATCCTTTAGATTGTTTTCTGTTTGTGCTGTATTTTAATTATATTTAATACTGTAGTTGTGAATTATTCCATGTTATCCATTTTCCTGATCTTCCAAAATTCTCTTGGTGTTTTTATCTTAAAGATGTTTAATTTGCAACAAGGAAAATACAAATCCTGCATATCAGATATTACATTATGATTCATAACATTAGCAAAATTACAATTGATAAAGTAGCAACAAAATAAGTTTATGCTTGGAGTCACTACAAGATGAGGAACTGTATTAAAGGATCACAGCCCTTGGAAGGTTGAGAACCACTGATCTAAGCTGATGTGAGGATCCCTTCTCTGAAGTGACTTGTAAAACACACATATCGTGAGGCTGCTACATGGTTCTTGGAAACCAGTCGAGGCCTCTAGCAAGCTGTCTGGCTGCCCCAAAGTGCTGACTGGAAGGCCTGTAAACTGGCGATTGTGTCCATCATGGTGCTGTTTTGAGAGACGGTTTTTGATCATAGATTTTTTTCTGGTTAAAAACAATAAATTTCAATATATTAGAAAAGGATTTTAAGAAGCGTGCTAGTATTTGTAAGCTAATGAGAAAAGGGGACGTGCCTAGTCGTGGTGAGTGTAGTAGATGGAGACTATATCTGGTAATCGACCAGGATCACTTATTGGCCCACCATATACTATACAGGGAGTGGAGCAAAAGGATATGATTGTGTATATCAGAAATATGTGACACATTTTCAGTGCTAAATAGTTTTCCAAATTATTCTCTTTATAAGAAAACATACTGTGCTTTTTTTCCCCCTCATATATGCCTTAAATTGAAAGAAAATGCTTTGTATTAGAGTACTTGACTGGCAGTATTTAAATATTTAAATATAACCTAAACGCATTGCTGCATTTCTACTGGTTAATGCATGGTTTTTTCGAAAATAGGAATACTGTTCTCTTTTAATGATGTCCAGTGGATTTTGTTCATCTTACTGGTGATCATTTTATCTTACACTGCTTTCTAATCATAAAAATTAGATTCCTAAAGCCCTTGTTTGCCTTTCAAGGAAAATCTAAGATCTCCTCATTATGGTCAGCAGTATGGTTTCTTGTCAGGCACTTTACTTAAAATAGTTCTGTCATTTAGTAGTACTTTAAGTATTTCTAAAGTACTTATCAAGCAAGTATATTTATTAAAACATATCTTAAACACTTATTTTTCTTAAACGCTTTTAGCAATTTTGAAGATGGTTCTTTATAGAAATAGGCACATAATCAGTATTTTATGTCTATTATGCCTAAATAAAGATAAAATTTAGACATAGACAAGGAAATGTTTAGCTTTTCAATTCATGCTTCTCTGAGTTTTAGGTGTAACTACTTTACAAATAGTCACTGTCAGAAAAAGATAACTCAGTCTCCGTGAAACTGATGACTGCCATTAATTTTAACAGAGGGTGCCCAAGAGACCTTCAGAGAAGAATGTTGCTGGTAACATAACATCAGAAAGACAAGGTAGAGCTGTATCCAAAGTCATTTCAGAAATGCTTGTTTAGACATGAATACTGGTAAACTCTGATAGCCAAACGAAAATGTACAAAGGAGAAGTTAAGCATGATAGAGATACGTTACAGATGTTTAGACAGCATTTCAGTAACAGATTAATTGAAGAGCATCACCAGAGAAGCACAATTATTCATTTCAATTCCAAATTACAGAAAGTCAGTAAATGAAGGAAGAAGTAAGAAGTCAAGGAGGAGGAGATGAAGAATGAAAAGGACAGAGTATGATGAGTAAATGACAGGAAAAGAAATCAGGGACACTTCGGAGAAGGCAATAAAACCAACCAAGTCTTTAGAAGGAAGAATGGGCTATTAGAAAGGAGGGGAGAAGACTATAAAAGAATATAATTCTAAGTATACAAAACTTGAGGCATAGTTTTCCTCTGATTAGCTCCCTCATAGGGAATTCATTAAGGATTGAATCATGAAGCCTTCAATCATGTCCCCAAATACTCCAATCTCAACGCCACTGAGTGGATGCTATTTCATAGTGCCCCTATCTGACAGGGTAGAACTGCCTGCCCCCTTGCGAGTCTAGAGACTAAGTCTTTATTGGAGTAGAAAAGCCCCATCTTTCTTCTTTGGAGAGGCCGGTGCATTTGAACTGCCCACTTTGCATGTGGCTGCCACAGTCATAACCGGCAAGGCACCAGTGCTCCTGTCCTGATCATGCAGAGCTGTTTTCAGAAGTTTCTACTTTGTAAGGCAGCATCATCTATGCCTGAAGTAGAACACTGAGAAAAGCAGTGGCTATAGTTTGGATGAGAGGAAGGATGTAAAGTTTGATTCAAGTAGCATTCATTTAAGTTAAGACTTTTAATAAACACTTGGTTCACAATATATGGTGTTAGATATTCCTGAAACTGTCTGGAACAAGAGTCCTGGGATAATGCTTTAAATCTGACTTGTGGAGGAAAGGTGTTGTCTGGCTTAGGTTTTACATTGAGCGAATTTTAGAAAGTAGAGGGAGCAGGTGACATATCCAAGTAATTGTGGCACTAACAATTGATCATTTGAAAAAAAAATCTAGTCTTTTCTTGAATACTGAAATTATCATTTTCAGTATAGACTAGACTGATTTTGAAACATCAAGTTCATTTAACCCTATAACATTCTGTAATTAACATATGCCCCCCCTTTGTGATAACCATAGGTCAGTATTGGAAGTGTATTGCCCATTATTCCTTCACTGGGTTTGTAAAAGCTTAGTTTAAACTAAGATGGCTAAATGAGAGAATAAAAGAAATGTAGAAAGACCAGGCATACCCTCCTGTGTACAGAAAATAAGGAGTATTTTTGTGAAATAGTATTCTACAAGTAGATATCCGAGAAATCAATTTAGAACATTTTTTAACTTGGATGAGAACTAAAATAAACATTTGAGTCAGCTGTCACCATGACTGGATACTTCCCAATGAAGAAGATAATAAATATTGTAGGACTATGTTTACAATGATTCTGTTGCATCAAAATTGGAGATCTATTCCTCCTACATTTGAACATGAGCTTTGATAATTTTATCTCAGGGTCATGATTTGTCCCTCTGTTTACAGATCCAATCTCCTCCATTCAATCAGTATGTCCACATCACTAATGGACATTTTCAATTTCAGTTACAGTGATTAGAATGATAATCTCACTTCTGACAGCTTCACTGCATGTTTGGTTAATCCAACATTATTATTGTTTCATGAGTATTTTCAGGTGGAGTCATACCTCACTTACATTGCTTTTGTAAGTAAAGCCACAAACAACCAATACAAAACATGTAAGTTACACAGGAGGATGAGATTCAGATAGATAATAATTCTGCTTAAATGTGTTTGATGAGTTTTTGTCACGTTTACATTCAATTGATGATGTGCATTTTGCCATGTAGGTTCTTCTACAAAAAAGCAACATTCAAAGGTAATAAATTTAAAGTAAAACTGCATTTTTCCAAAAGTCAGGGTAAACAGATGGTATGAAATGTGCCTTCACTGTTGGTCCTCTTGTTTAATTCCCATTCAGACTCCTGAAGATGACTTAGTACTCGAGGATGTACACACATCGAAGTCAGGTAAATTTCACTATAAACATTTCACTTAATAATAAGGACATTAAGCTGTCTGACGTGTTCACAGGATTCTTGTTTCTAATCTATGTCACTTTTGCAAATGTAGTTGAAAATGTGACATAAATTAGTCATATAGGCATATACCAATGTTATTCATGTTTGAAAAAATATCTAGAAGCATGAGAACAAAATTTTACCATAGTAAACTTGAACCCATATTTTTCCATTTGTAGACTTTATACTCCCTAAATATTTTTGTTTGGAAAATCTTAATTTCTTAGAAATACACAGATGTTAATAATGGAGCACTATAAATTTTTCTTAATGCTTTAAAATGTTCACTAGAATTTTGATGTTTGCCAGAAGGAAAGCCTTACTTGTTCATGTGTGTTTAATTTTATCTCATTTAATATTGTCAGAGTGATGATCATAGTTCAGCCAAATGTTCTAATTACCATACCATGTCTGGTGTATTTTCCATGGATTGGAAATGGGGAAAACTTGTTAACCTTTTGTGTTTGTCCAGGTACACTAGAGAGCAAACTCATAGACACGCATATAGGTATAAGGGTACGGTTTATATACAAAAGGAATAGGACATTAAGAAAGCATCCTAACCCAGTCCATTTCAAAGTCATAAGTCCAATATTAACTCATATGCCCGAGTCTATAAAGTCTCCTTCCAACTCACAAAGTCACAGGCCAGTGGGTGCAGAGTCCCAACCCTGGCAGGGTTCCCCTCATGGCTCCTTATTTCCAGGGCTCAGGGTTCATCAATAGCATCCAGTGGTGGTAGAAGCAACTGGCAGGGGTCTCCAGGTGGCCGCTTCAACTTCAGAGGTCCATCAGGGTAAGGCTATGTGGCTTCTCCTCCAGCTCATCCAGCTCCTCAGACACTGCCATCTTGTCTTGTCCATAGTTTGTTGTCTCTGAGACGAACTCCAAAGAACTGGGAGATAGTTTCTCTTCTCCAAGAGGGAAATATTGCGAGATTTCCCAGAAGTCTCCGGAGAAAGCCATGCCTACACAGAGGCCTCATTGGCTACTCAATAGCTATCTCCAGATTAACAGGCTAGACTCTACCCCAACATCTCAATCATGACATTAACATAAGCACATGACAGTCACACTTTTCTTAGTCACTATTTTAGACACATTCTATGACTCTACAGCCTACTCAATATTATTAAGAGTTACTGAGAAACTTTTGTTTAAGCCAATTACATCTATTACTAAAAGCTGAGAAAATTTAAATGCAAGCACAAATACACAGAAATTTCATTAAATACTAGAGTGTGACGGAATCAAACATCATATTGTGGCTGCAAACCTTCTTGGTGTACTTAGAAGAGAATGAAATGAAAAATGACTAATGACATTTTGTATTGTTATGAGAATAGTATGTTTCCCTTAGACTTACTGGTGTAGATCTTGGGAGTTCAAAGTCCCTCAGCTCATACTTTAGAAACACCATTTTTTGCAGGTATAAACCATGGGTGGCACAACCATTTTTGCTAACTGAGAGATTGATGATTCACATCCAAAAGGTGCCATGATGGCCCAGCTGATGCACTTCCATAATGCTACAGCCTTTAAAAACCCGGGAGCAAGTTTGACTTTGACACACATAGGGGTTCCATGAGTACAATGCCTGGAAGGGAACAAATTTGGCTTATTAAACACTGGACAGGTTCCCTTGGGGTAAAATGAATATTGCACACTTGGAGCAATCCTTTAAATTGTTACTCTTACGTTTTGTGATTTTTGTTATTTTCTTTCACTTAGAAAATTTACAGTGGATTCTTCAAAAATTTTCTCTATATTAATTGCTGGTCTCTGAGCACAATGTTATTCTTTAGTGCTAGTGTCAACGTGTACTTCCCCTATCTCTTAATGGAAACTCTTAATTCGTGATTCTAATCCAATCTTAAGAAATGAATTTGAAGATTATATATTTAAGAGAGGTCTTATAAATGCAATAAGATTGCTTATTTTACTTAAACTAGCACATTGATGGATGGCTTAAAAAACATGTCTCTAGAACATGCATACACAACTTGAAATGTTTAGACACAAATTTTGTTACTAAGAAGAAAGATTGTGAATCCTTGCAGAATTAATTAAAAAGTTTCATGGGGTGTAAACTAAATGATTGAAAGTTCTGTGTGAACCAGGTATGTAAAACCTAAAAAATATAGGCCAAAAAAAAAGACATCTGTACTAAAATTAAAAAGATCAAGAAGCATGTGTGGGGGCTGAGCGCTGGTGGCGTAGTGGTTGTGCGCGGGACTGCAGCCCACTAGGACGGAGGTTCAATTCCAGCAGTGGGGCTGGGCCTCCTACTCCCACCACCGGAGAGCAGTGATTGCCCCCCCCCCCCAAAAAAAAAAAAGAAGAAGAAGCATGTGTGTTGAATGTTGCTTGTCAGTCTGCCCTGATCTAGTGCAAACACAGTGTTTCAATAGAGCAAACATACCACCTGTCATGGTCAGGGTGCTATCATGGTGGACTTTTTGTCAGGGAGAGGGAGGCATGGGACCACTTCACTGAAACAAGAAATTGTGTATTTATCTAACGTAGTCACTAAATGTTATTATTTACCTTGTCATAAGTGAATGCTTTATCTTCAGAGATTTCAGATTTGCATCCTTCTCATGGGAGCCAACGATGTTTTAAGAAATCTGACGTTGATAATAAGGCTCCAACTGAACCACCAGCACCAACAAAAACTCAGTCAACAGCTGCAGAATGTGAAAGAGAGACATTAACACCAAAAGATAGGCACGAAATTGGAGCCCAGGTTGTAACTCAGGATAAACCCATTGATAAGAGGGACAAAGCAGAGTCATCAGAAACCAAACAGAGCAAAAAAGGTAAGAAAGCATAGAGAATCCATTCATGGTATCTCTCTCTGCTTCAGGCTACTCCTGACTTTCCAAAAACATTTACTGTAAAACTTGATTTGAATTTACTCTCTTTATGCAACCTACAAGACGGTTACATGGTATTTGCTTCCTTCATGTAACTAAAGCAGCAAATAGATAGCTAGGAGTATTTGAAGGACGCGTTTTTTCTTGTAGGCTACTAGATAGTGTACACATACTTGAGAATTGATAATAAAGAGTAGGTTGGTTGATGAATTTTTGGACAAGAGAAACACATTAATTAGGTAGAGGTTTAAATATGACCCACTCCAACAAACTTTAGCTCTGTAGGTACCAATTTACTAGTGCAGATGCTACTCTTTTCATATGTAATTAAATCAGCAGCATCTTAAAAGAAATAATGAATGATTAATTATCTATTTCCATAATTCATATTTCCTTTTTCCATGTTAATGGAAATCATTGAAACTTTGCTATGAACTTCCTGTCTCAGGTGTGACTGCACCCTTTATTATACTGCAATACTCATTTCATTGTATTTCATGACTAAGGGAGATCTGCTTGCACCATGGCTGAAAGACAAGAAGTGGTAGTTTGCAACCATGATAATTAACGTTCTTGGAAACTCTTTCCACATCTCCCTGTGTGGTTATTATGAGTCGCAATCAACTCAGTAGCATACACCAATAACAACAGTGAATAAATAACTTGCAAATAGTATTAATTTTAAGGAGTAATATGATGCTCACTAGTTACATAGGAATAATCAATTTTAATTTTTTTATTCTTCCCATATAGTTGATTGACTGTTTGTGTAAAGTCAATGGCCTTGATTTAAGCAGCCCTGTAAGTTGGTCTAAAGAGGCCGAGGGGCACTGCTGTGTCAGCTTTAGGCTGCCAGTTGTACATTTGGTCGTTCAAAATTCATAAACTTCACCAAAGGAGAAAGATCAGACTAACTGTGGCCTGAAAGATTTATACCCACAGGAATTCTCTTTCAATGAATCAAAGTTGACTCAACATCAGCGGTTTTATGTGATCATGGTTAAGTCTGTGGTTTTAATTTTTCCATATGATTTAAACATCATAGCAATGTCATTTTTCCTTAACTGAAGAATTAGCTTGTTGTTCATATTTATAAATACATTTTTTCAGGGTCATGATTTGCACCTGAGAGTAAAGATCGTCCTTATCACCTACAATCATCATTCCCATACTGACTTGTGGGCACTTTTAGTTGCAGTGATTGAAAATATCATCTCCCCTTTTAAACCATCATATCATGTTTGTTCATCCCATATTCCTATTGTGTCATCAGTATTTCAAGAAGGAATTATATTGATTTCATGTTGCTTTTGTAAGTAAAGCTACAAGCAACCATTACAAAACCTGTAAGCTACACAGGAGGATGATAGATAATAATTATAGATAAATGAATTTGATTCGTTTTTGTCATATTTACATGCCATTGATGATGTTCATTTTGCTCTATAGATTCACCTATGAATAACCAACATTTGAAGGTATTAACTTTTTTCCCAATGATTTTGTCGGGCGCTTTTACAGCTCTTATATAACATTCAGTACATCCTTTGTATCAAGAATATTTGTACACATGTTGCCATCTTCATTTCCAAAATACTTTCTCTTTGAGCCCTTGCTATAAGCTCCTCTTCTTTCCCCCACCTTTTTTATAAATCATTCTGTTGGAGGTTCATACAACTCCCATCATGTTCAATATACATGTCAATTGTATGCAGACCACATTTGCACACTTGTTGCCATCCTCACTCTCGTAACATCCTCCCTCCACGTAGGCTCCCAGTACCAGCCCCCCATATTTCCCCTCTCTCCCAAGTCCCCCTCCCCCATGAACCCTTAATAGTTTACAAAATGAAGGTAATAACTTTAAAGCAACACTTCTGGATTTTTCCATTATTTACTGACTACAGATTGTATGAAATATGCCTTCACTGTTAATTCTCTTGTTTTAATTCCCATTCAGACTCTTGATGATGAATTAGTACTCCAGGATGTGCACACATCAGGATCAGGTAAATTTCACTATAAACATTTCACTTATGTTTAAGGACCTTAAGCAATTTGATTTATTCACAGGATTTTTTTTACTTATGTCACTTTTGCAAATGTAGCTGAAGTTTTGATACATGTACGTTATCCATATAGCGATGTTGTTATTCATGATTGAAAAAAATATCTAGAAGCATGAGAAAAGATTTTGCCATAGTAAGCTTGAACTTTTATTTTTCCATCTCTAGACTTTATCCACCTTAAATTTCTTTGTTAGGAATATCTAATTTCTTAGAGACACAGATATTAATAATGGAGCACATACTTCAAATGGTAACTAGAATTTTTTGATCCTTGCCAGAAGTAAAGCCATTCTAGTTCATGTATGTTTTAACTTTATATAATTTTAATATTGTCATAGTGTTGATCATTAGTCAACCAAATGTTCTCATTACCAGACCTTGTGTGGTGAAGTGTATGTGGATTCAAAATGGGGAAAACTTGTTAACCATTCTTACTCTCTATTTGAGCAACTCAATCTGAGAACGAATTGTTTATAAGACTCTTTAGAATATTCAATATTATTTATAATTTTCAAGAAATTTTTCAATTCAATTTTATTTATGCTTCTCAACATTATTTAGATTCAATGAGAAACTTTTGCTAATGCCCACTATACCTATAACTATATGACTGCTGAAAGCTGAGAAATTTTGTGTGTGTGAAAGAGAGAGTTTTGTATCAAATAACAATTGTATATAAAGAAAGCATCCCAGATCAAGTCCATAAGTCCAATATTAGACCATATGTCTGATACCAGTCAATAGATTCCTCTTCAGACACAAAAGCTGAGAAAATTTAAATGCAAGCGTAACTACTCAGAAATGTCAATAAATACTAAAATGTGATACTAACAAACATCATATTGTGGCTGAAAACCTTCCTGGTGTGCTTAGAAAAGAATGGAAGTAAAAATGACTAATGACATTTCGTATTGTTTTGAGAATAGTTTGGCTCCCTTAAGCATACTGATGTAGAGTTTGCGAGTTCAAAGTCCCTCAGCTCATACATTAGAACCACCATTTTTTGCATTGTGTAAACCAAGGGTGGCACAAAACTTTTTGCTCATTAACTGAGAGGTTGATGGTTCACATTCATTTGGTGCCATGAAGGGCCTGCTGATGCACTTGCATAATGCTACAGCCTTCAAAGACCCAGGAGCAAGTTCGACTGTGACACACATAGGGTTTCCATGAGTGCAACATCTGGAACGGAATAAATTTGGCTTATTAAATGCAAGACAGATTCTCTTGGGGTAAAACGAATATTGTGCACTTGGAACAGTCCTTTAAAGTGTACTCTTTGTTTGTTGTTGCTGTTATTTTCATTCACATATAAAATTTACAGTGGATTCTTCAAAAATTTTCTCTATATTAATTGCTGGTTTCTAAGCACAATATTAGTCTTTAGCAATAGTGTCAACTTGTACTTCCCCTATCTTTCAGTGGTAACTATTTTATATTCATGATTCTAAACCAATCTTAAAAATGAATTTGGGCTGAGCCCTGATGGCGTAAGTGGTTGAGTGTGGGACTGCGGCCCGCGGGTTTGGCAGTTCAAATCCAGTCGGCTCTCAGGAGCAGCGCTAGGTAGCTCCCACGGCCACCAGAGGGCAGCGCTGCCCCCCCAAAAGAAAAAAAAATGAATTTAAAGATTATATATTTAAGAGAGGTCTTATAAATGCAATAAGATTGCTTATTTTAATTATACTAGCACATTGATTAATGGCTTAATACACCATGTCTTTAGATCATGCATGATATACTGCCGTGCATTCACAACTTGAAATGTTTAGGCACAAATTTTGTTACTAAGAAGAAAGAGTGTGAATCCTTGCAGAATTAATTTAAAAATTTCATGGAATGTAAATTACATAACTGAAAGTTCTGTGTGCACCGGGTACGTAAAACTGGAAAGTATATAGACGGGGAAAAAAAGACACTTGTAATTAAAATTAAAGAGATCAAGAAGCACGATTGTTGAACGTTGCTGGTCAGTCTGTCCTGATCTAGCACAAACACAGGGTTTCAATAGAGCAAACATACCACCTGTCACGGCCAACGTGCTATCATGCAGGACTTTTTGTAGGGAGATGAAGGCATGGTACGTACCACTTCACTGAAGCAGAAATTTGTTTTGTGTATTTATCTAACCTAGTCCCTAAATGTTATTATTTATCTTGTCATAAGTGCATGTTTTATCTTCAGATTTTTCAGATTTGCATCCTTCTCATGTGAGCCAAAGACATTCTAAGAAAGCTAACATTGATAGTAAGGCTCCATCTGAACCACAAGCACCGAGAGAAAAACAGTCAACCTCTACAGAATGTGGAAGGAACACCTTAACACCAAAAGATAGGGACAAAATTGGAGCCCAGGTTGTAACTCGGGATGGTCCTATCCGTAAGAGGGTCAAAGCATGGCCACCAGAACCCAAACGGAGCAAAAAGGGTAAGAAAGCATAGAGAATCCATTCATGGTATCTCTCTCTTCACTTCAGGCTACTCCTGACTTTCCAAAACCATTTACTGCAAACCTTGATTTGAATTTACTCTCTTTATGCAACCTACAAGACTGTTATATGATATTTTGTTCCTGCGTGTAACTAAAGCAGCAAATAGATAGCTAGGAGTATTTGAAGGACAAGTTTTTTTTTCTTGTAGGCTACTAGATAGTGTACACATACTTGAGATTTGATAGTAAAGAGTAGGTTGGTTGATTTATTTGGGGGCTAAGAAACACATTAAAGACGGCTCACTCCAGCAAACTCCAGCTCTATAGATATCAATTTAGAAGTGCAAATGCTATTCTTTTCAGATGTAATTAAGTCAGCAGCATCTGAAAAGAAATATTGAATGATTCACTATCAGTATACAGAGTTCTAATTTCCTTTTCACATATTATTGGGAATCATTGAAACTTTGCTCTAAACTTCCTGTCTCAGGGGTGACCGCGTCCTCTTTTACACTACAATACTCGTTTCATTGTAATTCATAACTAAGGGAGATCTGGTTGCACCATGGCTGAGAGAGCTTGGCTGCTATTTGGCAGGACAGCCGTTGGAACCCATCAGCTTCTCTAGAGAGACAAGAAGGGGTAGTTTGCAACCATGACAATTGCAGTCTTGGAAACCCTTTCCTCATCTCCCTGTGTGGTTATTATGAGTTGCAATCAGCTCAATAGCATACACCAATAACAATTGATTAAATAATTTGCGAATAATGTTAATTTTAATGAGTAATATGATGCTCAATAGTTAAATAGGAATAATCAATTTTAATTTTTCTGTTCTCATATAGTTGATTGACTGTTTGTGTAAAGTCAATGGCCTTGATTTAAGCAGCCCTGTAAGTTGGTCTAAAGAGGCCGAGGGGCACTGCTGTGTCAGCTTTAGGCTGCCAGTTGTACATTTGGTCGTTCAAAATTCATAAACTTCACCAAAGGAGAAAGATCAGACTAACTGTGGCCTGAAAGACATATCCTCACAGGAATTCTCCTACAGTGAATCAAAGTTGACTCAACATCAGTGGTTTTATGGGTTCATGATTAGAGCTGTGTTCTTTAATATCTTTTCCATAGGATTTAAATATTGTAGCTATGTCACTTTTCCTTAAATGAAGAATTAGCTTGCTGTTCATATTTATAAATATATGCTTCCTACATTTTCTCAGGGTCATGATTTGCTCCTCAGATAACATATCACCTTTGTCTCCATCAATCAGCATGCTCCCATTATAGTTTATGAGCAGACAGTAGTACTTTCTGTTGCAGTCATTTAAAACACAATCTGGGTTTTGAAATGTTTGTATTTGTTTCCTTTCCAAAGAGAGGTGAAAAGAATGGACATTAAATCATAATAGAGTTTTTCCCTTCTTTCCAACACTTTTATTGGAACACAATTTACATATCATACAACTCAATAGTTCCATCATTCAATCATATCGAGCAGAGTTGTGTACAATCAGAGTATTAACTTACAGCAACCACCACCACGCTTCAATGGCCCTTAAAATAAGTTGTGCAATCACCAGCAGTTCTATTGCTCTTTTTGCCCTCTGATTTGATTATTTACTCCTGAAATTCCCTTTCTGACCCTAAGGCCCCTCTTCCACCCATGCATTCCCTATAACACCTTGCCCCTGTTATTGTCATTATACCTTCACTCCTTTGGTGCCTCACATCTGAGAAACCCAACAGCGGACAATGGAGAACAAATCATGCTGAAGTGTTTAGAATAAGATCATAATTGGGTCAAAACAAAAATACAAATAATGGCTGTGAGGGAGAAGTCCACTGTCTACATTCAGGTACCAGCTAAGAGATTTCTGTTTTGAGACATCTAAGAGATGCTTACATCAGTGACAATTCAACTCATGCGTATGATGAGGTCAAATAGGCCAGTGTCACATGCAATCTGGTATATACAAGATAATACTGCCTAGGCCTCTGACTCTGACTTTGACCAGAGCAGATCGGCCAGCACTTCTGTCTGACTAGAAACTCTGCAGGTCACTTTTGGCCTCCCACTGCCCTCCATAGCCTTCTACAAATTGTGCATCTATAATTTTAGCTCAGATACTTTTCTCTTCCCCATATTCAATTTTTGTAACTGATATCCTTGGATCACACAAGCTGCTGTTTCTTACTTGTGGACTTACCGCAGTTGACTCCTTGCCAAGATGGTTGCTTGTTTGAATACAAGATCTTAAATTCCCACGTACCCTCCCAATAGTGGCCAGGCACCATCATCTGGATTTGTTGCCACATTTGCTGTATCACCCTATAATCAGTGATGACTTTATGAAGGTGAATATTTAGCTGGGTCACGATGTAAGAACTATCTGATCATAAGTTGGTGCTAGGATTCAGTGTGAGCTACTATCATTCTGAGGGTTGTGTTTTCTCATTTTCTTTTGTTTCTTTTTAAATTTGCTCCAATTTGGGAATTACATCATATTTCATATTAACACATAGTTCACTCAGGTCAAAGCTATTTGTATAATTGCTTCTGTTTCACTCTTCAAACAATGGTTTCCTTCCTGGCCTTCTTGATCAGTATCAAAATCTTCATGGTATGCCTGCTTTATATATTCCTATCGTTTATTCCATTATTAAATATTGACTCACATTTTTTCCTTTTTTTTTTTTTGGTATCACTGCCCTCTGGTGTGAGTAGGAGGTCCAGCCTTGCTCCTGGAGAGCTGCTTCTGGATTTGAATCACCAATACAGTGGGCCGCAGTCTTGCACACAACCACTACACTACCGGGGCTCAGCCTCATGTAGCTTTTGTAACAAACGTCACCAATACCCAATCCCACATATGCAAGCCACATATTTCTAAATCCCAGCAAGAGAAACCAGCTTGATTCTTTGTCCCCTGTTGGGTTTCTCAGATGTGAAGCACCGAAGGAGTAGTTATATTTATATTATTATATGATTATAATGATAATAACTGGAACAAGGTGTTATAGGGAATGCATGAATAGGGAAGGGGTCTTAGGGTCAGAAAGGGGATTTCAGGAGTAAATAATGAGGAATCACTAATTCTGTATGAATGTGTGAGGTTAGTTTTTGTCACAATCACATGCCATTGATTTTTGTCTGTTTTGTGCTTTAGAGTCTGAAATGAAAGATCTGCATTTAAAGGTAACAACTTTTGATAAAACTTTTCCACAATTTTGCCTGTAGTTCGTGACTATAGTTTGAATAAATGGTGCTTTATCTCCTAATTCTCTTGTTTGATTTCGATTCAGGACACCAGAAATGTTTCTTTAGATCTTGTGCTACCATTCAAGGATGTACGCCCATCCAAGTCAGGTACATTTCACAATGCACTTTGTAAAAGCAATAAGTTTCCCAATTTGTTCACATGGCTTGTTTGCTATTTATTTTCCTTTTTCAAAATTTACTTTGGAGAATTGAAATTAGTCACATACATGCTGCTGTCATTCATGCATGACAAAAAGATCTAGGAGCATTATGCAATGTTTTTACCACCATAATATTCAACTCATATTTTCCCATTGTTATATTTCTTAGAACAAAATTCTTGTAACCAAATTATAACCAAAATTTCTTATAACCAAATTTATAGTATGGAAAGTCTCTCTTTCTCAGAGTTCACCAGTGTTAGTTATAAGACCATCAGATATGTTTCTCCAATACTCAAAGTATTCACCACAATTTTGATCTATGCCAGAAGCAAAGGTTTACTTGCTCACATGTATTTTAAAGGTATTTCCTTTAAGTTTTGTCTGGTGATGATTTTGTTTTTATTTGTTTGTTGTTGACATCACTGTCCCCTGGTGGGAGTAGGAGGCTCAGACTTGCTCCGGGAGAACTGCTCCTGGATTTGAACTGCCAACCCTGTCGGCCACAGACTCACACACAACCACTACACTACCGGGGCTCAGTCTGCCTAGTGATGATTTTAAGTGAAATAAATTTTCTCCATAACAGACCCTGTGTAGTATATGATGCACATATCATTAGTCATGCTTTAGTAACTCTTTGTTAGACATAATCTTGGAAATGATTGATCATGAAACTCTTCAGCTTGATGCTATTTAATATTATTTAGACAGCCTGAGGCATTTTTCTTGTCAGATATACATGTTTCTTTATAAGAAATTAAAACTGAAAATATTTTATTAAGAGCATACCTGGTGAAGAGTTTCATACTCATTTCACTATGATGTTGCCAAGCATCCCATGTGTCATAAATCTCCAAAGTGCACTTATTAGAGAATAACAGTGAAAGAGACAAATGAAATTTTATCTTGTTCTGAGAAGACTATGACTTACTTGGTCTTCCTGATGTGGACTTTAAGGACCCAGAGTTTTTCAGCTCATGCTTCAGAATCATCATTTTGCATCATAGAATGCTTGGGACACTGCCATTTTTATTCACTAACTGAGATAATGGTCTTGAAGGGCCTTGGGAGGCACTTGCATCATGTTGTAGTCTTTGAAAATTCTGGAGCACTCTTCTGTTTTCACACATTTGGCAGTTTAAAAGCCACGAACTTTACCAAGAGAGAAAGGTCAACCTTCCTGTGTTCTGAAACATTTCCATGCCTGCAAAAGCTCTGGTCAGGAG
>PVJH01011124.1:0-70362 GCA_004026705.1 Nesogale talazaci | reverse complement strand
ACTTTTTGGCAGAATTATCAATCTGGATGGAGCTTGAGCAGTGAGGAGCAAAAGCAACATTCCTTCCGTTCTCCATGTCTTACACTTTTGAAAATATGTAATTGTACTCATGACTATTAATAATGAGTTTATCCTTGTTATCAACTAATAGTAGTATAATTATGAATAAAAACACTATCTTTATATTTTTCTGCTTAATATGTTTCGATAAATATTATTTTGAGATAGATTTTTCCCAACTTTGAAAAGGTAGTGGGTGTCTCTGTGTCCCACAGAGATGATTCCAATAATCTTTGCTATTGTCCTCTCTTTCTAGAAAGGCAAAATGCCATAAGTTAGTTTTGCATCTGTGGCGGTCATGTGCTTATGTTAATTTCATGATTGAGATGTAGGGGTGGTGTCTAGCCCATTAATCTGGAGATAACCATTGAGTAGCCAACGAGGCCTCTATGTGGGCATGGCTTTCTCCTCATACATCTGGGAAGTCTCGCGATATTTCCCTCGTGAAGATGAGAACCTATCTCCCCAATTGTTGGGAGTTAGTCTGAGAGACGATGAATCACAGACAAGACAAGATGGCAGTGTCCAAGAAGCTGGAGGAGCTGGCGGAGAGACCACACGGCTTTGCCCTGATGGAGCCAGACCTCTGAAGCTGGGGCAACCACATGGAGACCTCTGCCAATGATGAGTAGCTTCTGCCACCACAGGATGCTGTTGATGGACCCTGAACATTGGAAGAGAGGAGCCATGTGGAGACCCCTGCCAGCGCTGGGATTCTGCATATACTGACCTGTGATTTCTTGAGTCGGAAGGAGACTTTATAGACTGATTTCTGGCATATGGGTTATTATCGGACTTATGACTTTGAACTGGACTGGGCTGGGGTGTTTTCTCAAAGTCCTGTTGCTCTTGTATATAAACCTTTTCCTTATATCCATGTCTATGAAATTTGTTTCTCTAGTCTATCAGGACTGACACAGTATCTTTTCTTCCTGAGACCTAAAATGAGATTTTTTTTTTCCATGAACAACTGTTTGTTTGTTTGTTTGTTTTGGTGGAAAATGGTATTTAAAATGGTATTTCCCACCAAATGGTATTTAGAGCTTTTCATAGAGTAATGTGGTGGAACTGTGTTTTCATTATTTTCACCCTTCATATTTCACACATCAAGTGAATGCTACTCAGTGCTGATAAAAGTAAAAGAGTTCATACTACTATTTTAAAATCAAATGTACTGCTTTACTTAACCAATTGTTTTGCTTATTTTAACTCAACACCAGCAGATACTTTAATTGACACGTATTACAATATACACATTTAGATCGTAAAATACACTCGTAAACCTTAAAAATATTTAGACTGAGTCAATTGTCATATTTCTTGTGTCTCTTGTTTATTGTTATTATTAGGGCATATAGAAGTGGAGTTAGAGTTAAATATTTAGATTTACAATGCTGTGAAACCTTTTGGTTTGTATCATTATGTCATCAACTTAATATATGTTAATTTATTTAAATATTTTATTTCTTGCTTTACATTGTCTTTTTTTTTTTTTTTAATTTGGTGACATGTGCATTTACCTGGTTTCTGACTAAACATTACAGGGAAATTTCAGTTAGAGAAATTTAGAAGCTTTGGTGGTAAGATAGCTTGATTGCGAGCTGCAAGGTTGGCAGTTGGAAGATAGGCTGTGGCTCAGTGGAGACGACAGGCTGTGACTGCGTGGGGACCACAGGCTGTGGCTGTGTGGGGATGACAGGCTGTGGATCCGTGGGGACGACAGGCTGTGGATCCGTGGGTCAGTAGGCTGTGGTTGTGTGGGGACGACCATCTGCGACTCTGTGGGGAAAAGGCTCAGTCTTTAGCTCCCAAGAAGATTATAAATCTTGATAATTTTCTGTCACAGAAGGTACCTGCGAGTATAAAATTGACTCTAATGTACCAAACAACAGCTTTATTTCTTCCCTTTAATCTTATTCCCTTACTATACACAATCATTTTATGAACATTTTATTCATGATTGCACTCTTTCTATTACAGCATATATGCAAGACATAAGTTCAGCCAGCAGAGACCAAAGAGAGCAACAGGAATTGTTTCCCCATATACTCATGTGTTGTCTTTTTTTTTTCTCTCTGAAGGATTAGCCTCCCCTGAGGAGATATTAATACATGCATTGTGACATTGTGAGACACCAATAATGTTAGTCTAGCTCAAACCTTCCCATAGCAAATAATCTGTAGTTTTTCTTCTCACATACACAGTTCAAAAGCCAAGCTTTGCACCCATCTGTGCAAAAAAATTATCCTTAAAGTTTCAAGTCCACATTGTGCTGTCTCTTGTTTAACCATTTAAACTCCTCTCATCTTCTGAATGTGCAAAAATCACTTTGAACATAAAATCAACAAACAATTATAAACTTATAGACAATCATATTATTTCTAATGTTTGTTTACATTTAGACCTTGAAAATCTTTCAATGTAAACGATTAAGGTGAATAATAAAGATGTCCATAAATCACTTTTTATTCAACTATCATTACTCATCCCCAAAACAAACTCATTGCCTGCACATAAGGACTCTCTAGAACCAACTCTAGGCTTCCCCTCTGGCTGCTCCTTTTTCACAAGTGCAGAAGCCACATCTTCTTCCCTTGGAGCAGCTCATAGGAGGGTTTGAATCACCAGTCAGATGGTTACTAGCCCAACATGGAAGCTGCTACTCCCCTCATTGCCACCTATTTATGATCACTTAAATGGTAGACTGATTTATGTTCTGAATTAAAGGGTTATATGAGCTTCAAAAATCACTACTTCCAAATGGACTTTGACCATAAGTAAACCCACACATTTTAGAAAATCTTGTTCATAAACTTATTAGAAGGAAACATTTTTCAAACATTGTGTTCACACATCAGAAAATAACTTAATCAAAGCCAGGATATATTTTTCCAGATACAAAAATGTTCTCAATGTCATCAACATATCAACAATTTTTCATTGCATTAACATATTTTAATTCTATATGTTTTATTGCAGATCATTTCAATCAGTGATCATGCTATTATATTGGGGCAGATTCCCCCTACAATTAATTAAGTCAACTTTTTCTCTTCTACTCTACTGCTGAAACATAAGTTGTGATCTTTGATGAATTTACTCTCAGGGTCCCAGATACGCTTCAAAACATCTATTAAGGTGAATAGATTGTTTAGTAGAAAATATGATTCATCTTAATCGTTGGGTGTTTCCCAACAAATCCTTATGAATAGCTATGTGCTTTTTCTTATTGCTTGTTTTTATGATTATTCACATTTACTCTTATTTTCCTATTTAAATTTTAACATAATTAAATTGTCTATTATCAAAATATTGGAAACAACAAAAAAAAGCACAATGAATAGCTTCCCATGAATTTAAAGGTTGTGAAAAACGAATGCTTCCAGAAAAACCTTTCTCAAAAATTCATTTAGCAGACTACCTGTTGTATGGTTTTCATATAAGAAAACAGAACTTGGAAATTTAGAGTTTAGCAAAGAGAGGGATCTTTAGCTCTGGTAGATTAGAGAACAGTTTTAGATGTTATGGTGATATGGATTTAAATCAAAGTCACTAACAGCAAACTCAATCCCTTTTTCAAGACCATTTTTCTTTCCTTCTGGGTCTGTTAAGACATTTTAAATTTTGTTATTATATACTATTAACACTGGTACAAGCCAAAAATATATTTTGAAGGAGAGAAAGAAAACAATCTATTACTATTAATTTGATTCCAACTCATGATGGCACCATGGCTTCTACAGAAGAATGCAGAACTGATTGACATAGGTCTATCGGTGGCTGCTATCTTACAGAAGTGGTTCACCAGGTCTTTTAATTCTGGTATTTCATTAATAGTCAAACACAACTCATTTGAGTCACTCAAGGAAGTCTAAGACATTTCTAGCACCAAACAAGGACAACAGTGAACTTCAGGATGAGGTGATGTCTAATAGCACTACTTAGTTTTGTTTGTTTCTTTTTATGTAACTTTCTAATTAGGGAAGTTCAAATTGCTTTCTTTGTATGATAAAACAGTAATAGTTAGGTTTCCTATCAACTTGACTGGGTTAAGGGTCTAGTGATTTGGTAGTTGAGTCCTACACCAGGATGTGATTACACATAATGTAAACAACTCCATGATGGAATCTGCTATGTGTAGCCAAGAAGTTGTGAGAGGATTAGGGAGGATTACAGCCTCCTTTCACAGATCACCAGTCTGCAGCAATTGAAAAGGAGTTTCTTAAGGGTTGTAGTATGCTGCTCTTTAAACAGACTTAGTAGAAAGGCCCCTCTCTCTTCTGGCTGGTTTGCATCCTATATCTGACTCATCAAAAAAACAGGCAAACACCTAAACACAAATACTGCCAATGAGTCAATGCTAACTCTTTGTGACGATGCAGGACAGGGTATAATTGCCCCTGCAGGCTTCCTTGAATGCAACCGTTTATGGAAACAGAAAACTTCATTTATCTCCCATGGTGCAACTAGTAGTTTTGAACTCTTGACCTTGTGCTTAGCAGTCAAGCATGTAACCACAATGCCACCTGACCCAGGAAGCTATGAGTAGCCTGCCATATTGGCTGCCTATCTTGGAGTCATTTGATCCATAGACTTGAGCCAGATTGGACATTACCACTTGGAACTACTGTGTGGGCTGCTTTCTTGATACAAAAATTCTTTAAATATATGCCACTGGCATTGCTTCTCTAGAAGCATTGTGTTGATTCGCGCTCAAGGTAATCCTCTATATGCTTGGGAACATCGTGCACTTTTACAGGTACAGATTCAGCCATTCTCTTTCAGGGTGACTGATGGGTTTGACAGACTTTGCAGTTAGTGGGCCAATGCTTCCCTAGCAGTGCCACCTGGGTCCCTTCTCTTTGTGTGTACTAGCTATGTGCTAGTATTTCACATGGATGTATGTATCTGGCTTGTGGTAGACACTGCAAATTGAGCACTCCAAATATATCCACACACACGCACCCTCCTTCTTCTCTTGATTTCTGTATGACTTTTCTATTTCTATGTAACAATTCATCACTATAGCAGAAGCTTAAAAAACAGCACCCAGTGTGCTTCCATTCTGTGAGTCAAAGTCTCAGACTTCGTCTGCGGGGTGTTCTTTTGCACAGGCATGGTCTTTAGGACCTGTGTTTAAGGGGCATCCTCAGGAAGAAATCGATGACCTCAGACTCTTTGATGGGCACGGAGAACAGTTAAATCTCCTCGCTTGGTGACAGGGAGTCACAACTTGTCTTCAGCTTTGCCTCTGTGAGCTCCACCATCATGACCTGTTCCTTGCAGGCCCAAGGGGAAGCTGAGGAAGTCTCTCCTCCAGCCCCCTCCCCTCCAGGATCCACGTTGCACAAGCATCCTCAGCCCCTTGGTGCTTTTCTAGAGATTTGTTTTGTTGTTGTTTTTAATTTTATAACAGATATGTTTATTTAAAATTTTATGACATATAAAATACTAATCTTTTAATTCAAAATTTAAAATAAGTAATGACCCAGGTTCCCATGACCCAGGTAAAGAATGAAAATCAAATGGGATCTGCCCAGGGTGGAAAATCATTCTTCATTCCATCTAACTGTTGCAGTTGTCGTTAGTTGCTCATGAGTCAAGGACAGCTGGTGCCCCCACCCCACCCCCGCCCCTCGCAATTGCAGTGTCAAACTGCTCCAAACAGGGTTTTCAAAGCTGTGGTTTCTTAGAAGCAGATATCAATGTATGTCTTCTGGTAGTCCTCAAGGAAGACCCAGACTTTACTTGACTCCTCAAGCACTTACAGGCTCTGCCGCACGAGGATTCCCTCTGTGTGATTCAGGGAGACATCTTGCAGATGCCCTTTCACATCAAGAAAGAACGATATGAAAAACCAAAGGTGGTTCCATTTCCAAACAATTAATCCCAAGTCTTCTTGAGAAAAGCAGGATGCATATGAGTACTTTACAAAAGTCAGACACAGAAATGTTAGTGCAAACCACATAATGGCAGCCATGCTAAAGAGTTATGCAGTGGTCAGTGTATGAAAACTATATCCCAAACATTAAACAGAGAGAAGACATTACCAACATGAACATGAGCTAAAAGAGAAATTACAGATATGGCATTAGTAGAGTTAAATACGGAAGGTGCATCACAGAAATAGAATTTAAAATAAATGTTCAAGTAAAAAAATGTGTAGGTATTTCTAAGGACATAGGCAATTAATATAGAGAAAGTAATATGAAAGTGATATGAAGTAATCAACAAACCAACAGACCCACAAACCATAGTGTAAATATTTACATAGCTCTAGCAGAATATTGATATAAAGTAGATAAAAATGTTTATTAAGCATTTAGAGTATTTGAAAAAATAAAACCAGTAATCTCACTTAATTATGTGCTATCACCAAGTAGGTTTTAGACATTATTAAGCAATAGTTATATATTAATATTGTTCTTTTTAGATACTGTTAGGTTGGTTCTGACTTATAGTGACCTTATGTACATCAGACAAAAACAACCTCAGACTACCCTCCCAAGTGTTACTTACTATGTTAGAGTCCATTGTTGCAGTCACAATATAATCAATCTAGCTAAGGGTCATTTTGTGACGCTCTGCTTTACCAAGCATGGCATCCTCTTCCAGAGACAGGTCTCTCCTGATAGTATGCTCAAAGTACATGAAACTAAACATAACTATCCTCCCTTCTAAGGAACATTCTAGTTGTGCTTCTTTTCAGACACATCTGTTTATTCTCATGGAAGTACATGATATATTCAGTATTATTTGCCAACACCACAATTTGGAGGTACCAATTCTTATTCTTCCTTATTCACTGTGCAGCTTTCAAATATATACGAGGCAATTGAAAATTATAAAAATTGACGACTGTAGGCTACTTCACTGCTAAACCTCAATACATTTCTAATAATTCATTTCATGTAGCCTGTGTTATCTCTTTGCACACATACATACACACATCAATTGTCAGCTACTATATTTTATATTTCCTGTGTATGAGAGAGACTAGGATGATATTAAAGCATCATTTTTGAAATGTAGAAAAAGCTAGCCTGACCCAATGCAGTTGGAAAGGAAATAGAAACAATAAATTGTGCTGTCAAATGAAAATCAAACATTTTTTAAAAATAAACAAAGATTTGGATTGCAGATGCCTTTGTAGTTTGCAGTACCAACACTGGGTAAATCATAGTGATTGTTTCCCTCTGTGTTTGGAACGAGTGCAGAACAGACATATTTAAAGGGTGAAAAGATAAACCTTTTCCACTATGTGTTGTTTTAGCCTTTCTACATGGTGATTAAGCAATTGGAGCCCTGTTTGAAGTGCAGATTAAAAATTGAAGCGGAAGTCTTACTTTCTCAGTTTAGGGTATCTTTTTTATCTTTCTTTCTCCTTTAAAAATGGTTTTGCTTTTGTAGTATTGGAGATTACTTCTGCTGACAAAGGATAGGAATAACCTTGAAATCCCATGATATAGATGCTTTCTGCATATTAGAAGAAAATGTGAAAAAACAGGAGGAGTACAGTTTTAAGAAGAAATAAGGAAAGAAATAAGAAGACAACAATATGGGAAAATCTGATTCTCTCTGATAAGAAGAAACAGAGAGTTTGAGTGTGCATCTACATTCTCTAACAGATCAACGACAAATGAGAATGCATATTAGGAGAGTTTTTATCCTCTAGGTGGAAAAATAGACCCTTTAGTAGTGCAAAGCAGAAAGCTTCCTGCTGCTAATTGTGTTGGGTGACACGCTTTTGGTTAGAAGTGACAACACACTTGCACACAGTCATGGCCGAGAGTAGCTTGTCTGACGGAGCAGCAGTGCTTAGATTCTGCTCCCTCCACTGAACCAATTATACTTTTAACATCAACTCCCCACCGAGACAGTTAATACATGACAACCTTTCTTGGTCAAGCATGCCTTATTTAAACGGAAGTTTCTCTAGAGAGTTTAAATGGTTTGGCATAGAAATAAATTACCCAGTGACAGCTCTGTTCCATTTTGTTAGAATAGCATTAAGAAATGAAAGCAGCATGTATCCAGTTATGCATCTGATAGTTAATTCTTCAAAGAAAGTCATTTTAAGCTCCTATTGAACACATAATGAAGATCTAGATTAATAAAAATTATGGATATTTGAAAAATAATCATCAAAACACTTATGATTCACCTGTGAGGTAAATTAGATAACTGTTCATCCTTAAGAAATACAGTAAGTCTTAGGAGCAGAACTCCAGCTCTAGACTCCGTGAAAGAATATAGTAGACTACATATTAGCTTAAGAAAGGGAAAGTCTGTTTTCCCCATCTCATTATCAGAAGTAATTTAGAAATGCTCTAGTTTAATATTTGGAAGAGGTATGGCATCACAGGATGGAAGTGATTAAAAGAGCATACTGCCTTTGCAGTTCTCCCTGAAAAGATACTCTAATCATGCAGGAAAATGTCTCTTAAAGGAGGTCTAACATACATCAACTAGCATTTAATGACCAAATTGTTTTTTTATTAACAAGTAAGTTTGGAAAATACTGCACATTCTATTATATTGCTTGTAACTTTATAAGGCACCATGTCATACTAATTCCATGAAGACATTCTGTGAAGTAGATAAACATTGTTAACTTTGACTGGACCTGCCCAAGTTCACTGGGGATGAAACAAGCAGCTTATTCTTCTGCTGCTTCTTTCTTCTGGGGACAAAGAAAGGGGAATAGAGTGGTAGATTCCTCTTCACCAAATATTCTCAGAACAGACTTCAAAACGCTCAGTTGGAAACTAGGAATTCTTTTCCAGACTGCCATTCTATTAATTCCCTTTGTGTTTGTCATCTAGTGACAAAATACCTTCTGAGGGTACATATTTAAAATAAAAATATCTTTCTTTTTAATATTTGCCTTTGCTAATGAATTCCTAATACTGTTAAAGAGGTTTTCCTCTGTTTTTGAAACCAAATAAAGAGTGAGATCATCACAAATAGTCAATTAAGTGACACTTCAGTAATTAGTCTTAAATTGACATTCACTTATTGATGAACAAAATGGGTGACCATTCTGCATAACATTGCCTGCATCTGTATATAATATGAACCTACATACAGTTGCACATGATATTCAGAATGTACAATCTCTCCATGTTCTGGAATTTGTTTAAGTATTCTATGAACACTTTAGAAAAATAAAGCATTGCATGCACTAACAGATAATAAGCCTTTGAGTAACACATGGAAATGAGTAAGTTTTGATTGTAAAATGCAGTAACTGATTTGTCCAAAAAAATCTATGCAAATTATTCTCAATATCTTCATGCAACCAGATTTAACAAGTCACTAGACAAAGAGGCAAAATGATAGTGTGGCAGGGGGGGAAACCAGACAGATATAGGAATCCAGCGGACGTAAGGTTAAAATAAAAAGCACTGAAAACAGTTGAGTGTCATATTTTGCTCCCCCAACTTTTTCAATCGCTTTTGACAGTTGGCGACACTCACATCGGGCTTTCAGCCAAGGGCAAGGAATGATTGACAGGTCGGTTTAGCTCCACTGAGGCCTGGCCCCGGTAGGTCTAGATTAGAGCTGAGTTGTATCCCCTAGTGACAGAGTAATATGGTTCTCAGAAGTGATCCAGATAAGACCCGTCACCACTGGCTCCTCTGCTCCTGGGCGGTGAAAACTGTCTCTGTATTAAGCATTATTCAGGTAAGACATTGAATCTGTTCAAGATGAGAAGTCGGAAAATCTGTTTAATTTTCAATTGATAAAACTCAGAGGAAGCATGAAACCCTTAAAAGAACTTGAAGCAACACAATGGAAGTTTATTGTTATAATTAATTGTCAAGAAACATAAGCAGATTTGTAAGGCAGGATTAGAATTATGATAGTGGGGGATGGTGGTGAGTGAGTATTAAAGAATCAGAGGAAAGCTGTAAGCTTCATGGGTGCTTCACTGCACCCTTACTTGTCTGCCTTCTCCCCACAACCCTTCTGTAAGGAGTGTCCAGTTCATTACAAATCTGGTCAGACCAGAGCATGTATATGGGTACAGATAAAGGCTGGAAACACAGGGAATATAGGACAGATAAATTCCTTGGGACCAATATTGAGTGTAGCCATACCAGGAGGGGAAGGAGAAGGTGGGTGGAGAAAAGGGGAACTGATCCAATGATCTCCCAACAGTCCCCTCTCAGGGGAATGGACAACAGACGAGAGAGTGTGGGGAGATATCGGAAACAGTGTTAGACCATGAAAAAGAAATAATTTTTAAATTATCAAGGGTTCGTGAGGGAGAAGGGCAAGAGAAAAATGAGGAACTGATACCAAAGGCTCAAGTAGAAACAAAGTTCTTGGAAAACAATGACACTGACAGCAACCTATGTACAAATGTACTTGAGACAACAGATGTATATATGGACCATGATAAGAGTTATATGAGAGCCCAATAAAATGATTTTAAAAAGCCTTAAGCATACTCTGGTTTCTCTTCAACCTTACAAATTTTTCGCATTTTACTAAAGATTTCCTTGGAGAGGAACAATTCTGAGACATAAACTAATATTTTAATGCCCTGCACATGCAAAATTTACAAAAAAATCCTTTAAGTATTCCATTCAAATATACTCTTGTTGGCTGTTGCATCGTATGTTAGTCTGGGTAAACGAGAGAAACAAATTTATAGAAATGCATATAGATATAAGGAAAAGATTTATATACAAGAGGAATGGGACATTGAGAAAGCATCCTATCCCAGTCCAGTTCAAAGTTATAAGTCCAATATTAGCCCACATGCCTGATATCACTCTATAAAGTCTCCTTCCAACTCACAAAGTCAATGAGTGCAGAGTTCCCGTGCTGGCAGGGGTCTCCCCAGGGCTCCTCACTTCCAGGACTCAGGGTCCATCAACAGCATCCAGTGGTGGTAGAAGCAACTCCGTGCTGGCAGGGCCCTCCACGTGGCTTCGCCAGCTTCAGAGGTCTGGCTCTATCAGGGCAAAACCGTGTGGCTCCCTCAGCCCCTCAGAGGCCAAGTTAGTTGTCTCTAAGACTAACTTCCAACAACTGGGGAGATAGCTTCTCATCTCCATGCGGGGAATAACACGAGATTTCCCAGAAGTCTCAGGAGAAATTCATGCCCACACGGAGGCCTCATTGGCTACTCAATGGCTATCTCCAGTTTAACAGGCTAGACTCCACCTCTACATCTCAATCATGAAATTAACATAAGCACATAACCACCACACATCGCAGTGGTCCTGGCACGATGGAACATAAACTCCTCAGTCTCGCACAGGCTCATGATAGCTTGAGGAACTAGCCATTGTGACTCAGGGGTACTCACTGATTAATTTCCATAAGTAGATAACCAGGTCTTTCTTCCTAATCTAGCAGTTTCACTGAAACCTCTTCAGTCACAATGCAGTATGAAGCCTCTAGGCAGAAACCATTAGTACATTGAGCAGTAAATCAAATCTGGGTCTCCTACATGGAAAATAAGAACTTTATCATTGAACCACGACTGCCTACTAAAGATAGATCCTACTTAAAGCCAAGAGGTCTTGCCTGGTTATCATATTACCAAGACATCAGTGATCCACCTATTAATTATTTAATACGATCCTAGTTTTAATTTTAACTTAATAATATTTAATCGATATTTTATTAAATATTTAATTAATTATTTATACAGATCCTATTGTGTGTGAAGCAGAATCCTAAATATGTTAGGTTAACAGAAAATGAGAAAAGAGAATACTTTGTAAAATCTCTATTCTTGGACTGAGTCCCGGTGGAGTAGTGATTGAGTACAGGACTGCAGTCCACTGGGTTGGTGGTTCAAATCCAGCAGCAACTCTCCAGAATCAAGGCTAGGCCTCTTACTCCCACCAGAGGGCAGTAATGCCCCCCCCTAAAAAATCTCCATTCTTTTAAAAATATAATCATTAGATGCTCTAGTCAAATTATATTAAATTTATTCGAAGGTTCTCATGAATTTATTACAGCTGTTTCTTTTTCTTCTAATAGCCCATGTAGTGTACTGTTTTGTTTGTCCTTGATACATAATTATTTCCATTGTAAATGGAATATATATATATTTAGGTTAAGTATTGAAGGATAGTGACTTAAAATATGACAACCCTCCAAGATTGAAACAAGCGCTATGATAATGGAAGGACACATTTGGGAAGACGTTCTGTCTTTTTGATTTTGCCTCTCTCATTTGGTGCAGTGGTTATGCTATGGGCTGCTAATCATGAGGTCAGCAGTTTGAAACCACCAGTCATTCCAAAGGAGAAAGATGGAGGTTTCTACTCCCCTGATGAATTACAGTGTCAGAAACCCACAGGGATAGTTCTACCCTATTCTATATGGTCACTGTCAGTGGGCATCAACTGTATGTCAGTGAGCTTGGTTTGAGCTTGCTTTTGTTTTTATGAATAACTTTTGTTTTCCTTAATGCAGGTATATCTATGTAGAAGAAAGTTATTGCTATTATCTCTGAATACTTCTAATGTTGATATTGTCATCATTCTAGCAGTATGTGGCAGTCATTATCTTATGTTAATTTCATGATTGAGATGTAGGGGTGGGGTCTAACCCATTAATCTGGAGATAGCCATTGAGTAGTCAATGAGGCCTCCTGTGGGCATGGCTTTCTCCTGATACATCAGGGAAATCTCGCGATATTTCCCTCATGGAGATGGGAAGCTATCTCCCTAGTTGTTGGAAGTTAGTCCCAGAGAAGATGAATCACTGTCGCCGTCATGTGCTTATGTTATTTTTATGATTGAAATGTAAGGGTGGAGTCTAGGCTGTTAATCTGGAGATAGCCATCGAATAGCCAGTGAGGCCTCTATGTGGGCATGGCTTTCTCCTGAGACTTCTGAGAAATATCTCGATATTTCCCTCATGAAGATGAGAAGCTATCTTCCCCAGTTGTTGAGAGTTAGTTTCAGAGATGGTGAATGACAGACAAGACAAGATGGCAGCGTCTGAGGAGCCAGAGAAGCCACACGGGTTGGCCCTGATGGAACCAAACCTCTGAAGTTGGAGAGGCCACGTGGAGATGCCTGCAAGTGATGAGTTGCTTTTGACACCACTGGATGCTCTTGATGGACCTTGAGCCCTGGAAGGGAGGAGCCATGTGGAGACCCCTGCTAGTGCCAGGACTCTGCATCCACTGACTTGTGACTCTGTGAGTCGGAAGGAGACTTTATAGACTGATTTCAGGCATATGGGTTAACATCAGACATGACTTTGAACTGGTGTGGGTTGGGATGCTTTCTCAGTGTTGCATTCCTTTTATATATAAACCTTTTCCTTATATCCATATGCATGTATATGAATTTGTTCCTCTAGCCTACCTGGACTAACACAATCATGGACAAGAAAAGATGACAGCGTCTGAGAAGCTGGAGGAGGCAGCGGAGAGACCACATGGCAGACTTCTGAAGCTGGGGCAGCCACATGGAGACCTCTGCCAGTGATGAGTTGCCTCTACCACCACTGGATGCTATTGATGAACCCTGAGCCCTGGAAGTGCGGAGCCATGGGGAGACCCCTGCCAGCACCTGGATTCTGCACCCACTGACCTGTGACTTCGTGAGTTGGAAGGATAATTTATAGACTGATTTGGGGCATATGGGTTAACATCGGACTTATGACTTTGAACTGGACAGGACTGGGATGTTTTCTTATTGTTCTATTCCTCTTGTATATAAACCTTTTCCTTATATCCATATGCATGCCTATGAAATTTGTTCCCCTAGGCTACCCGGACTGACACACAGTATGAGCAAGATACCACCCAATCTTTTTCATGACTTTATAATAAATGCAGACCACACACAGAAGAGTTAAATCAAGACCTTGAGGGGACAACAAGCATAGATAAGTCTTTACAAGTTTGCTAACATGGTGAAATTGATCCTGGCATGTGGTTGGGGCTGACAGTAATAGTTACACATATACTAAGTAATTCTCCATAAAATGTCTTTATGATGTTTGTGTTTCATTTGTTTTTTTTTGAATATAATACATCATTTAGTTTTCCATACATGATTTACTTAATTACCTTCCCACAGCTTGTAATTCCCCTCAGAGCAAGGAAATTGGCAAAATTATCCATGTGGACTCTTGCCTTTAGCCTGGAGCAAACTGAGCTTTCAATGCCCTGCGAGAGAAAAAGAAAATAACATATGCATAGATTTATATAAAATTCTTCTGTAATAAAGTGTTTTTTCCAATTCCGGTTTTATTTGTATGAGGATATACAGTTCAATTAACCAATAGATAGATTAAATAATAATAATAGATATATATTGATAAAAATTTTTCTTGTCTCTGTAACAAGAAACATAACTTTACAAGATTTTTTTAGGTATTCCTCAAGTAGAATGCAGTTAATTGGTTTCTTAAAAAACTATTCAAAAAAGGGCACTCTTTAGAGAAGGACAAGGTTTCAACAAACCCACTTACTAATAAAAGGATTCAGAATTATATATATATATTATATACAGATTCTATTTACTTTGCATAGAGCATATTCTAGAGGAAAGTGTGACTACTGTCATGAGAATGGGATTTGTTTGAGGAGCGCACTGATTCTAAATGTGTCATATAAGATTATTTAGTCTCCCCACTCATTTAGGGAAAATCTAAAAAGAGATCACATCAAACATGTGTAGTAGGCAATCTCCCACTTTATTGCAGATATTAATATATGTAGATTGTTGTAGCCATATTGGAGAAATTGGGAAATCAGATTAACTGAAGGATAACAAGCAGCTAATTCTTTCTATGATAGAATGAAAATAGCTGGAAGGTTAACAGTCAATGAATACTCAGATCCTTCTGCCCCTAAATTTTTAAGTCATAAGAGACAAGAGTAATAGAAAAACATTTGCAGAAAAGCAGGAAATCTGAGAAAAAAATCATCATCCATTTTGGTCAGACAGAAGAGTAGCCTTGTAAAAAGTGATAGGCTAATTCTCAGAACTGAGAAGTGCCAAAGGATAAGCCCAACTTCTTGTCTTTGCCACTGAATACCACACTTATTTCAGCATAGCAATTCTCTCTCAAAGTTAATTAAGTGAAATATCCTAGCAATGATTGATTTCCAGTACAGAGAAATTTGCATTAGATAAAATCTGGAGTGACTTGGAGAAATTCAAGTAACTGTGTCTTTCAGGTGCCAGGTTTATCATTTTAAAGCTGAAGCTAAGTTAATATAGCCCTGTATGGAACTACAATGATTCTCCCCTGGTTTCTCAACATCATTTCTCATCTGATTGCTTTAAGTCACAGAACAAAAATCAAATTTATTTTCTGCCATCAAATTTAAAATAAAAGTATCAGAGTGTTGATTATCATCTTTTCTTTATGGTATACTATGGTTATTTCCTTGTTTATTTTTTATTTTAATCATCACTGTTGTTCTATAAATGTATTTAAAGGTGATAAATATCTTTAAGATGTAGCATATACAATGAGTTTCATACTTTAGCTATGATCTGTCTTGAGACAAATAGAACAAATCTATCTAAACCTTACTCTGTTACTTACATTTTGGTGCCACTGAGATGATTCTGACTCAGGAAGGTCTTATGTACAGCAGAAACATTGCCAAGTCTAATCCTGTGCTAGTCTGGGTAGACTAGAGAAACAGATCCAGGGAAGCTCATATGTGTATTAAAAAGAGCTTTAGTAAGGAGATTTTGTACACCAAGAAAATATCCCAGCGCAATCCAGGTCATGTCCATTAGTCCAATATTAGCCCATATGTCTGATACCAGTCTATAAATTTCTCTTCAGACTCATGAAACACATGCAATGGTACTGAGTGCAGGAAGATCACAAGATAGTGTGGTGGTGGGGGGGGGGAGTCTTGTGGATCAAGTGGTGTGGCAGTCACTTATCTGGTGTCAATTTCAGAATTGGGAGTGTAGGGGTAGAGTCCAGCCTGTCAGTCTGTAGATAGTCAATGAGGCCTCTGGGTGAGCATGGCTTTCTCCTGAGAATTCTGAAAAATCTGGCTTTTGTCTCCCTTGGAGGTGAGAGACTTATGACTCAATCCCTTAGAGAAGCTCTACTGACAAGACACAAGGTTGACTTCCTGTGAAACATCTCAGAGAGGAAGCCACATGGGCTTACTCTGATGGAACCAGACTTCTGAAATTGGAAAAGACATGTAAAGACTCCTGCCAGTGCTGAATTGCTTGAGAAGCATAGAGAGGCTTTTGCCAACACTGAGATGTTTCTACCAACACTGGATACACAAGACTCTGCACGCACTGGCCTGTGATTGTCCTGGCATCACTGCATGTGCTTTGTGAGTCTGAAGAGGACTTATCGATTCATACCAGGCATATGGACTTGGAGTGGAGTAGATTGGGATGCATTCTCAATGCTCTATTCCTCTTGTATATAAACCTCTTCGTTATATACATATGTGTGTTTCTCTAGTCTCCTCAGACTAACACAAATGACGTCATAGGCATCACAATGCTGGCAGGGTGTCCAGCAGCTGACTTCTCCCAGCCCTAACACAGTCTCATGTGTTTTGTCAGCTGCAATGTCTCCCAGGGAATGAGCATGTGGCCCACTTCCAGAGAGTTACTTATCTCCTTAGCATCTACAACTGTGGTCATCAAGCTACAACCTGAGTGAAAGGCTAAACTACACCCATTTACTCTCAAGTCCAAATTTGACACTAGATTATGTGGCTACCACAAGTAAGTACCATCTGCATACTTGTATCATTCATCATTCTATATATCATTAATCCATTAAGAAGTTCAAAGTTGTATTTCTTCTGTCGGAGCTCATCAAAATATAAATTCACAATATTTTAGTTCTCTCCAAACCTATTTTTCATAAATTTTCCTCAGCAGTTTTTTAAAGAAGTATCAGGTGTTCAAAAGTAATCTGTGAACCATATGGAAGACTACCAAAGATGATAGTATTTTCTACATACCTGTGAAAACAATGTTTTTTTTCATGCTATTACACTTCTACTATAGAATTTCAGCTATGATTATTTGCAGTGAAAATATATAAAAATGCAATATCATAATAGGTATGCATTGTAACATTTAAAGAGTATAATTGCTGCTTATATATAGTACAGCTAGTTAGTTTTTTTGAAATTTGTTAATTCAAACATAAAATGCGTATTATAACAGAAATCTTGTAACCCATAAAGTATATTCATAGCATATGACTTCAAATTCTGTACACTGACAGTGATAATTAAACAGTGTGACTACATAATGCATTTTCAAGTCCTCCATTGCTAAAAGTTTAGCTATTAATAATTTCTCATTTATGTTTAGGAGAAGAACACAAATTTCCCTTCAGAAATATTTTTACTTGCTTTTGCACAGAAGTGTATCACATATGACTGTATATTGCCATGCTTATGAATTTATCATTTCCTATCTTATGAATGTATCATTTATAACCTATTTTCCCTAAAGAAGTCATTAGAATTTATGGTATGCGTGGAAACTAAATGTAGAGCAAGTAGCTAATGCCCATAGATTCAAAGAATAAATTTATATTATAAAATAAATTATTCAGTTCATTTTTTCTGGCAAACCCCAATTTTCTTATCATTATAATAATTCTATTAAAATAATATAGTCCTTCTGACAGCACTGCTCAAGTCTTTTTTAATTTCTATTTCAATCTTGTATATAGGGATCATTCTGAGTCAGAATTGCCTCAAAGTCACCTAACGAAAACAGGGACTTCAACATCTCTCAAAGTAGACATTTAATTGCCTTCCACCAATCTACCAGACACTCTACCTGATACACCTCACCCACCCTTCAGTTGGCACAATTTATCCACCTCGCTAAGAAGGAAAGAACCAGTGACTTGATAACTAACAGCACGGGTTCAGATCTCACCCCTATTTGCAGAAGGCAGCTTCTCAGATAAAATCAGCTGACTAATAACATTGGTAATGAAGTAAGTGCTCTCTCGATTCCAAAGTATGGTAAAAATATTCTTCCTGAAGCAAGATTGACTCATATAGTTTTTTCTATCAATCCTCTCCACTCAGTCACATTGACATCTGTAAATGCTGACACAAAATTTTATTTTATGTTTTGTTACATTTTACTTCTCCTTTTTTCTTTTTTAAGGGGAGAGTGCAAATGCAGTCCCCCACAACCACAAATTATGCAGTCAGATTTCCCACATTTGGGGAAGTCGCAGGGGACAGCACATTCCAAGAACAATGGATGAGCCTCGCCCTGGGAAAACCACCTAAGTAATCATGGCATCTCCCCTGCCAGATAAGTATTACATCTTACTTCTAATTTCATTCCATCCATATCAAAATAAGAGGCTTGGTGACATTTGTATCCACTGTAACCAAAAACGCATTTGGAATGTGGTAAAAATGAAGTGTTTGTTAGTTAATTAAGAAAAACATGATTTTGAGAGATGTGAGGCAGCAGAGGCCTCAAAGTTATAAGCTCTGAAAAGATCTATGAACATAGATTATCGACCTAATGAGGAATAACCCATTTAGCTGAAAACTAGCAGATCAGAGAAAGTGTAAAGATAAAATTTATAAATTGTGGCAGTCATGTGCTTATGTTAATTTTATGATAGAAATGTAGGGGTCGAGTCTAGCCTGTTAATCTGGAGAGAGCCATTGAGTAGCCAATGAGGTCTCTACGTGGGCATGACTTTCTCCTGATATGTCTGGGAAACCTCGAATTATTTCCCTCATGAAGAAAAGAAGTTATCTTCTCCCTAGTTGTTGGGAGTTAGTCTCAGAGATGATGAATCACAGACAAAAATGATGGCAGTATCCGAGAAGCTGGAGGAGCTGGCTGAGAGACCACATGGCTTTACCCTGATGGAACTAGACCTCTGAAGCTGGGGTGGCCACATGAAGACCTCTGCCAGTGATGAGTTGCTTCTGCTGTTGATGGACCCTGAGCCCTGGAAGCGAGGAGCCATGAGGGGACCCCTGCCAACACCGGGATTCTGCACCCACTGACCTGTGACTTCGTGAGTCGGAAGGAGACTTTATAGACTAATTCCGGGCATATGGGTTGAACTGGACTGGGCTCAATGTCTTGTTCCTCTTGCATTAAAACTTTTCCTTTTATCTATATGCATGTCTATGAAATTTGTTCCTCTAGTCTACCCAGACTAACACATAAAAATTTATACTTTTACAAAAATATGTGCCTGAATAAATGTTTATCACTGCCATCACATTTCCAAATCTCTTAATTTCTCTTCAGTAAAGCAATTATTTGGGAATCCAAGATAGACTACTTGCACAAAAAAATTAAGTGTAAACTAAACTAACAATACAGAAATGAGGAAAAAAAAGAGCAGAAACCACTTGTCTGTGAATAAGAAAAAAACATTATTGTTTTAGTCAGCATCTCTTGATTGTAATATCATTGAAAATTACTAAGTATTGTATGCACTACTAAATTTACTAACAAAAAATAAAAGCCATTTGTGATTTTCAATGGATTCTGGTATATAATAGCTACAAATGATAATCACTATAATACTGTGCCCCAGGTTCTTTGAAATATTTCAAGACATATAGTTCAATAGTAATATTTTTCCTGTATAGTCCCTTCTGAACAGAGCTAGGTATTTTTAGTATAATTGATAATATCTGGAATTAGTTAAGCATGGATCTGATATTTTGTTACTTTTAAGGTAATTGTTTGGGTGAGTAAATAGAAATGCTAATTTTACTCCCTGTTGATTTCTACAACAAATATAAAGAGCTTGAGATTATTTTAAATACTTATAAAATCATGATCTAAGCAGATCAACCTAAGCACAAGTAATTTTTGAGAAGAAGAGGATGGGATGCTACATTTATTCAGATCACAGCCCTGATACAAAAAATTGAAAGGAATTTTCCCATGTCCAGTATAATTGAACCCTTTGGAAAAGCATCCATGGTTTGTACTGAGTCTATGTTTGCATCTGACTCAGAGACCTTATGATCTAATCCAAGGAGCCACCAACTTAACATCTCACCGAGGACTTGGAACTCACCCAGACTTCAAGTTGCCTGATTGTCTACAATTGTGTGAGATTTTTTTAAATACAAATATTTTTTTTGCATGTACATACACAAGCTTCACTTGCTTTGCTTCCTCTGGAAAACTGTCTTTTCCAAAGAAGGCAACCTAAATACCACATAAAGTAACAGCAAAAGTATTGCTATTAAGGGGCCAGTTCACAAATTCCAAACAAACTGTAAGTGTCTTGATGATCAGTGAATGGTTACAAACAAGCAGTCCTCATAATACATCATATATATTTTTTCTCTTCCCACCACCCAGTCAACTCCAATTCACAATGAACCTATAGGACATGATACAACTACCCTTGTATGATTTCCAACTGATGATTTCAAACTACTGACCTTGCAAGTAGTAGCCCACAGGAACTACTATGGCACGAGGGTCCCTAATGATAAACTTTATGTGCCCTCAAAAGTGATCCAATCAAAGCAAGACATCTGGGAGGGATCTGCTTTGCCTGTACCTGTTCATGACAGAGCAAGTAGATCAGGTTAAGATGACTGTTTTCTGGGATTCACAAGCAGCAATCTAGTAAATTCAAACTGCACTGCTGGTTTTAAAAAAGACCATGTAATGTTTGTGTGTTTGATTATTTTCAATCCCGGTAATGTACCTGTTAATTTTCAAGTATGACAAGGGTTGTCCTAGGAGAATTTTATTAAGAATTTTTTCCCTTTTCCCTTACAACCTGATCTTGTCCCTTCAGAGTTATTTTAGTCTCCAAATCTCAAAGAAAAATTTAAAGGAACATTATGTGAGTGCTTCAAGGATATCAAAGCATTATTTGTTGCAGCATAAATCAAAGAGTGTGTAACTATTCCAAAAACATTATTTTGGGTATTGTTGTATGCTGTCAAGTCTTTGACCCACAGTCATTCTATGAACAGCAGAATGAAATACTTTACATCACTGTTATCTTTTAGATGACTGTTGGGTAATCACTGTGTCCATTCATCTTTTTGAGGCTTATCCTGGTCTTGATGACCCTCCTTATTAAGGACATAATTATTTAACAGTAACTGGTTTCTCATAATAGCATACCCAAAATAAATGAGATGAGATCTTCCCATCTCCCTTCTAAGGAGTATTCTGGCTAGACTTCCTCCAAACAGATTTGCTTGTTTTTCTGACACTCCTTTGCACATTCTATAATCTTTGCCAACATTATCATTCAAATATAGAATTTCTTCAGTGGTTCTCACTATTCACTCTCAAACTTTCCCTTGTAAACAAGGTGATAGAAAATATGATTATTTGGGCCAGGCACATTTTACTCCCCAGCCTGTCATCTTTGCTCTTGAGCATTTTAAAGACATCTTGTGCAGTAGATATGCCTACTACAGTAATGTCATTTGATTTCTTGCCTATTACTTCTGTGAGAATTGACTGTGCATTCAAATAATATGTAATGCTTGACAGTTTCAACCTTGTCTCTTCTTATCAAAATATTATTATTAGACAAGTTTGAAGATTTTTGTTTTCCTTATATGAGGTTGCAATCCATTCTAAAGGATTTTATCAGTAATTGCTGTAATTCCTCTTCACTTTATACAAGGAAAGTTGTTTTCCCTGCATATCAAAGGTTGTTCATAAGTTTTGTCTAACACTTTTACTGTATTTTTCTTCATATAGTCAAATTTCTTGGACCGTTTACTCAGGATACATATCATCAAGTATAAATTATCTCTTTTCTAATATCCTCTGCTAAAATCAAGATCCATATAACTTCAGTAATCCCTCTTCAGAATCCACCTTGAATTTTTGGCAACATGGTTGAACTATGGTAGTAATTTCAAATGGTCACCATCAAAATTTTATTTACATGTGATAGTAATGATATTGTTTGATAATTTCTTTATCCTGTTTGATAAGTTTTCTTTGAAATGAGCATAAATATTGATCTCCATTTTATTAAAAGATAGTTGTCTTCTAATTGTCTTAGCATAGACTTTTGAGTGCTTTAGTGCTTGTTGAAACATTCTGATTGGTTTTCAGTTAATTCCTAGATACTCTTTTTTGTTGTTGTTGTTGTTAATGGCTTCAGTGCAGCTTGGGCTTCTTCCTTCAATATTGTGTTAGTCTGGGTAGACTAGAGAAAAAAAAATCCAAAGAAAGTCATATGTACATGAGAGAAAGTTTTATATAAAGGGCAATTGTCCATTAAGAAAGCATCCTAGTTAAGCACAAGCCCTTAAGTCTAATATTAGCCCACATGTCTGATATTGATATATAAAGTCCTCTTCAGTCTCATGAAACACATGCGTTGACACCAAGTGCAGGATGATCACAGGCCAGTGGATAGAAATTCATTAGATCCAGTGGCATTGTAAGCATCTCAGCACTGGTCAGGATCTCTACATGGCTTCTCTGCCTTCAGAGGCCTGCTTACATCGGGGTAGGTCCATGTAGCTTCTCCAGTTCAGGGGATTAACATAGTTCCCTGTGTTTTGTCAGTTGCAATATCTCCCAAGGAATGAACATAGAGAGAGCCGTCTCCTGCATCCTAGGAGGAAATATCATATTTCCCAGAATTCTCAGGAGAAGGCCATATCTACATGAAGGCCTCATTGTCTATGATGCAATTGACAGACTAGACTCCACCTCTTCAAGTTCCAGGTAGACACCAGATTATATAACAACCACAAATACCATTGGTTCTTACTTAAATATTAACTCTTGAAATAACTGAATTTTGACCAATCCCTTTGGTACAATGACTCTGCATTCTTCATGTTTTCTTCTGATAGAAATTTGTTTTTCCCATGCTGTTGCTGTTTAGGTACCTTTGAGTCAACTCTGCCTCCAGGTGACTTTATGTACAACGGACAGAAACTCTACCTGGTCACAATTGTTCTTGTATTTGAATCTATCAATGCAGCCACTCTTTCAACCCATCTTGTCATAGGTCTTCCTCCTTTTCTCAGTCCTGCTATGTTAGCAAGCATTTTGTCTCTCTCCAAAGACTGGAATCCTTTGATAACATGTACGAAGTACATGAGATGAGGTTTCTCTATCCTTGCCTACAAGAAATATTATGGCTGTACTTTTTCAAGACAGGTTTCTGTGTTATTTTGACTTTCAATGATACTATCAACATTCTTTCCAGCAAAATAATTCAAGTACATGAATTTGTCTTCATTCTTCCTTACTCAATATAATATTTTCAAATGTATATGAGATGATTGAAAATATCATGGCTTGGGTCAGGGAGTATCTTTGCTTTCAACACTCTTAAAAAGTTCTTATGCAGCAGATTTACTCAAGGCAAGAATCTTTCATCACTTGACTGGGGCTTCCATATGAGTACTGATTGTGGATTTAAGCAAGGCATAATCCTTGACAACTTCAATCTTTTCTCCATTTATCATGATATTGTTAGGAATTTTTCCTTCCTTATAATGAGTTGAAATCTATAGGTGCGTTAAATCTTCCTCACTTTCAGCAAGCAATATTGTGTCATCTGTAAATTGAAAGTTGTTAATAAGCCTTCCTCCAATCCTGATGTCATATTCCTTTTCATGCAATCCAGATATTTTCCATGGATTATTTTGATATTATAACTCAGGGCTTGAAATACTTTCTTCAGTTTTTTTTAGCTTCAGTTATACTGTGTGCATTCTTCCAGGGGGGCTTTTTAATGCAGGAATTTGCACAATTAGTTATGGTACTTTACTTTGTGTTCTTAAATTGCCTTTTAAGTTTAGTCCCTTTCCTTGTTTCTTTCATGTGCTTCAGCTACTTTATATTCAAGAACAAATTGTGACAACACCTTTTATCTTTCTTTTCTGTATTTTAAGTACTTTTTCTTTCATATATGAAGTTGTGGGATGACATTAAGAACATATATGATATCATATAAACATATCATGATATCATATTATGATATTATATATGTTCTTAATGACATCCCACAACCTGTCAGGTTCTGTCATTAATGTTCAATGTGTCTATAATGTTCCTGATAAAAAATATCTAAATTCTAAAGGGCCATATTCAATCCAGTATTTTGGTTCTTGTGGACTTGTTTTCATTTTCTTCAAACTTAACTTGAACTTACATATGAGTAGTTGATGATTGGTTCTAAAATCATTCCCTGGCCTCCTTTTGGTTGATGATGTTGAACTTCTTGTTCTTGATTGATTCTTCATGCAGATGTATTCAATTTGTGAGCTTCATATGTACAGTTGTCATATGTTGTTTCTAAAAAGACTTGCAATTGAGAAGTTATTGGGTTGTACATTTGTTTTATGATTTCTAGCTTTGCTTTTACTACCAAGGCTGTATTATCCAATTAGTTATTCTGTCTTCTTTTTAAATTTGCCTTTTGAATTTTAATTACTGATATTTACCAATGCATATGTTTTCATATTAAATTTCAGATGGAAAAATTGTTAGATTTCAATTTCCTAATTAATAGTTTTAATGATTGGTGCATAAAGTTGAATAATAGTTGTAATAATTGGACTTTTTTATTGGACTTTCTTATAGGCATATATATATATATCTTATCAAAGGCAGCATTGTACTTCAAAATTTTTAATATTCTTTTTGATGATTAATACTATCCTATTATAGAGACCAGAACCAATCCAGGGATACATATGGAAACCAAGTAAAAAGGGATGGAAAGAAAGAAAGAGGAATGGGGGAACAGGACACTAACCCTCCCAAAGTTGGTGATGTGGTTAGAACTCCACAGAGAGGGAGAGGGAGATTGGGACCAGTCTTCAACCTAATATGCTAAGATATACATACAACATACCCGCATGAAACAGGAAACCAATAGAGAAGGGTGTGGGGCTGGACACAATTCAAACTACATGGACATCTCTCCCTTCCCCCAGAAGAATGCATTTCAGAGAACAGCACCAAAGCTACAGCTCAGGGAAGGGACCTCATCTGGTCAGAGCAAACAGGGTCAAACAACAAAGGAAGGAGAGAGAATGGAACACATCCTGGCCCACCAAGCTCCAAGCACAATAATCCTGCTCAGAGCAGCCAAAGAAGAGAGGACTATAGGGCCAACCCCACTCCAAAACAGTGATGCCCCTCATTGACCCAGAGTGCTGTCAGGGACAACATTGGAAGCACTGTGCAGGAAATGTGCCTGATTGGGACCCATCACACAGAGGTGAAATGCTAAGGGTTTGCAACAGAGAAGCAAGGTGAGCAAAACAATCAAGTCTCTGGGGAATACTAAAGGAAACTTTGGGACAAGGTGGGGCACCCCATCAGACTTGACTGAAGAACACTCCTAAAGGTCAGCAAACAAAAATTTTTTATCAATGATTTTTGTTGTTGATTTGTGTCTTGGTTTATGTTTTGTTTTGTTTTGGTTTGCTCTGTCTTGTTTTTGAGCTTATCATTGTCTCTGCATGTCTACCGAGATAAGATAGGCAGAATAAACAATCTGGAGGAGATAAAAATAAGACTTATAATTCTGGGGGGACATGGAAGAAGGGAAGATGGGAGAAAGAAAGTGGGTGTCAACAAACCAGGAACAAGGGAACAGCAAGTGATCTAAAATTGATGGCAAGGAAGTTGTAGGCCACCTGGTAGGGCTTGATCAAGGGCAATGTAACCAAGAGGAATTACTGAAACCCAAATGGAGCCCAAATAGGATAGTGGGCAAGAGGAAAGTTAAAGGAAATAACTAGGACACAAAGGTCTATTTACAGAAGTCTAAATACAGGCATGGGCATATGTAAATATGCTTATATTTAAGGACAGAGAAATAGAACTATGCACATATATTTATATGTCAAGTATTAAGGTACCAGATGGACATTGATCCTCTACTCAAGTACTTCCTCAGCATAAGGACACTTTATTCTAATAGCCCAGAATTCTGTAATGGTTACCTTTTTATAGCTAAAAACAAAATGGTTGCATAAGCAAATGTCATAAAGAAAGCTTATAATGCACAGATATCAGAAATATAGAATCTAGGGTCTTAAAGGCTTTATGATAAACAAGCAGCCATCTAGCTGAGAAGCAATAAGACCCAGGTGGAAGAAGAACACTAGCCTGTGTAATCATGATGTGCTGATGGGATCAGGTATCAGGTATCAAAGACCCAGAACAAAAAATTGTGAATGAAAGGGAGTGTAGAGTGAAAACCCAAAGCACATCTGTAGATAAATGGGCATTCCCTTACAGGAAGGTCACAAGGAAGAGATTAGCTAGTCAGGGTACAGCATAGTGCTGATGAAACATACAACTTCCTTCTAGTTCTTTATTGCTTCTTCCCCCTCACTATCATGACCCCAATTCTACCTTTCAGATTTTGCTAGACCTGAGCACACACATGGGTAAGTACTGGAAAAACAGGGAACCCAGGAAATATAAGCTCTTTATGATCAATAATCAAAGTCACAATACTATGATTGTATGTAGAGGGGGCAATCTGGGGTGGAAAGAGGGGGGCCTGCTAGCAATGGTCTGCATATGACCCACTTCCAGGATGATGAACAGCAGGAGGGTGGATGAGGGGAGACATTGGTCAGTGTGGGATATGAAAAAAAATAATTATTTGTAAATTTTCAAGGGCTCATGAGGAAGGGAGGGTGGGGGAAAGATGGAAGAAAAAATGAGGAACTGATATCTAGGGGTCAAGTAGTAAGAAGGTGTTCTGATAGTGATAATGACATGATGATGGCAACATGTTTGTGGATCTCCTTGATGCAATAGATGTATGCATGAATTGTAATGGGAACTGTATGAGTCCCCAATGAAATGATAAAAAGAAAAGAAAAGAAACATAAGTCAGCTAATCTGCAACAGTCCAACAGACTCTAATTCTTTCTGAAACCCAAGGTCCATACTTAGATCTTCAAGGTTGAATATAATCAGTACTCTTCTAAGCTCTCTGACTTCATCACTATTACTTCCTTCTTTGTTCTTTCTGCTCCACATGATACGGTTCCTTTGTTCTTTAAACAGGTTCATTATGCTCTTGTGCTGGAGTGTTTGAATTTTCAGTTTTCTCTACCCTAGAGTGCTCTTCCTACTGGCCTTTTTTTTTTTTTTTTACGGTCACATCTTTGCTCAAATTTTGCCTTCTCTGTAAAGCCTGTTCTAGCTACCTATTTAGCAACACATCTGTTACCATCCCACTTCTGGAATTCCTAAATTTGTTAACCTTCTTTCTTTTCATTATCACCTCCTTGCAAGTTATAAAATTTTAAAGATCATATTTATTCTTTATTATTTCTTGTAGTTAAAATATTTTGTGTCACCTTTAAGATATAAAAGTGTAGGACAAAAACATTGATGAAGGGAGATGGCAGATGCTGTAACACATGAAGATGAAAATAATTTATAACTTGGGCTGAGCTCCGGTGGCGTGAGTGGTTGAGAGTGGGACTGCCACCCACGGGCTTGGCGGTTCAAATCCAGCAGCAGCTCTCAGGAGTGGCACTGGATGACACCCACGACCACCAGAGGCAGTGATGCCTCCCCAAAAAAGCAAAAAAAAAAAAAAAAAAACAGAAAATAACTTATAAACTATCAAGTGTTCATGAGGGTGGGAGGTTAAGGATAGAGGTCGAAAAAGAGGAACTGACTGACACTCATGGTTCAAGTAGAAAGAAAATGTTTTGGAAATAATGACAGCAATAAATGTGCAAATTGCTAGATACGATTGATGTTCTGAGTTGTAAGAACCCCCCAATAAAATGATTCATCTAAATAGAAAACATTGTGCCATTCCTCTTTTTGTTATTCCTGCATAGTAAACTACACAATTTTCTCACTCAAAATGGGCAATACCAATCTTCTACAGTGCACTAATTGAAGGATAAGTTTAGATCTTTGTTCATTGCACTAATTGAAGGATAAGTTTAGATCTTTGTTCATTCCATTTCTTTTCTGATGATTTATAATTTTCCTAAATTCACACCTCACACAATCCCTGGTTTCATTATTAATCCATATTTGCCATCGCTTCTTCTTATTTTAAGTTGTGCTTCATCAGCAAATGAATATTCTGAAAGTGTTGCTACATCCATTTCATTGAGGTAAATGCTACCTGGAGGAGGCATCATAGTCCCCAGTTGTTCAGTGAATGTCTTCCTTCGGAAAGTGCATATTTCCCAGCGCTATATCAGACAGTGAACCTCTCTGGCTCATAGAGATGCAGTGGATATTCCCTCAGAAATGGGCAACCTGCTCCTTTTTCCAGTATGTTCTTAGTCTGGAAACTCTTCTGAAATCTCTTCACAATTTGTGAAATTACTGATACTTGAAACAATAATTGTATAGCTTCCAATATCACAAAAACACATAAGTCACCACTAGAAAAAATTGACAAGCAAGTGATGGTGGAAAAGGGCACTAGATATTAATTAAGCATACATCATAAATTAATTAGATTTGAGAACTGAAAAAAGTATTCAGTTGTAATGCAATGTAAACAAAGTCCACATATATTATTTGCATCCTAGTTAAAGGATTTTTTTTACTGTGCATGATGTCACAGTAGCTCTTGAAATCTTTAGAACAGGTGATAAACATTCATGGATGACATAAAGATTCTCTGGTGGTATTTTAAATAATTGTATTGATATTCAACCAATTTATCAACATTTTTTTGCTCACCTCTATATCAGGCAGTTTTCGTATTTTTACACTGTGTTCCAACAGCCTCAAATGTTAAGTGACTCATAAAGCAAACCTACACTTTGCTGCATAAGAACCTATGTTGTCACTGATTTGATTACTTTGAACTGGACTCAACTGCCACAGGATGAACTTCAAGCCTCCAGCAAAATTGATATCTGTTCAACAATATTTGTTCTGTAATTCACCTAGGACATGTTCTTATGAAGGCTGCCTCGTAGCACAGAAGGTTACACTTAAGGTTACCAACTTCTGATTTTATAGTGTAAGCCCTGCAGTCACTCCACTGGAGAAAAGGAGCGACCTGCCCACTTGAAGATTTCCATTGTCAGAAACTGAAAGGAACAGTTCTACTCTACTCCATATAATCACTCTGAGTGAGTATCAAATCTGTGATAGTAAGTTTAGTTTAGTTTCATCCTTTTCATGTTAGTTGATAGCAGTTGTTTCTATCATGTTTTCTAACATTTCATTGAGAGAACAAGTAATATGGAACAAGTAAATTGCAATAGCTAAATTCTGCTTTCTTTGGATGGATATTTCTTTAATAAGTAAAGACTGAATAGTTGGCAGTAATAATCAAATCTCTCAGTTTTTTATTAAGTTAGTCTTCTTCAGAAAACTTATGTCCAATGCTATGACTAGGCCACCATAAGCTTGTTGCGTTTTGTTTGTGTGAGATAAATGTTACATATTTATAGCTATCCTAAAACTTTACTTGTTATAGATCTAGTCTCCATGATGGCAAGAGAGGACAAGGTGCTATAAACTCATTAATTCTTCTATTTTATTTACTTTACTTAGTTTGGTGAAGTAAACCCAGAATAAGGTAATCATCAATGATCGATATATTTATATTGAAATTTGTTTGCAAATAAGTTAAAGAATATTCTGCTATAGATTTGAGAATGCAACCCCTTTCTGTATCATTCAACCTTCTTTTAAATATTATAATTTTCTCACTTCCCTTCTAATCATGCCAGTTTGTTTTGCTTTGTTTTGCTTTCTAATAAGTGTCCCTGGAAAATTTAAATGCCATTCCAAATGTAGCAAAAGATTACTAGCCATTCTGTGCACCTATTAGTTTGAATAAAAATCACTGACCCCAACCCAAAAGATTGCACTACAGAAGACAGCCCTGAAGATACAGCCCAGGGAGAATGGCAGTTCTGCCCAGACCAGACAATCAATAGCAAATTAAGAGGGAGAGAGAGAGAGAGGACCAAATCCTGACCCACCAAACCCTGAGGACAGCACTCCTTGGAGCAGCCAAGGAACAGAGTGGACTGTAGGGTCCCATCACATATGTACAAGCATGCTTGGTATACACAATATTCCTCTCATTCATTGATGCTTCCTCAGCCCCCACTATAATGACCCCAGTCCTGCCTTTAAGTGCATGCTACACCAGATCATATACACTGGTACAGATAAGATCTCATGACACACAGAATTGAGTTCAGATAAAACCCTTAGGGACAAGGAGGGTAGGGGGGAAATTGGGCTAAGGGAGAGAGCAGTCAGTGTAAGATATGCAAATGATATTTTATGATTTAGCAAGAGGTCACAGGGTTGCTGCGGAGGAAGGGGAATGGAAAAAAGAGGAGCTGGTACCACAGGCTCCAATACAAAATAAATGTTTAGAAAATAGTTATGGCAACATAAGTAGAAATATGTTTGATACAATTAATTGATATATGGATTGTTATAAGAGTTTTAAGAGTCCCCAGTAAATTTATTTTTTAAAAAAGAATGTCTTTTCAAATCTCTGCCATTGAGTCAATTTTGACTCACAGCTACCTTGTAGGGCAAAGTAGAATTGTTATTTTTGGTTTCTAAAGCTGGATATCTTCACAAGAGTAGAAACCCCAGAGACTGGCCCATATTCCACTATGCACCCAAGAATTTTGAAGTTTTGCCTGAGCCCTGGTGGCATAGTGGTTGAGTGTGGGACTGCAACCCACTGGCTTGGCCATTCAAATCCAGCAGCAGCTCTCCAGGAGCAAGGCTGGGCCTCCCATGCCCACCAGAGGCTCGTGATGCCACCCCCCACCCCCAGAAAAAAAAAGAAAGAAATTTGGAGTTGTGAGGGATAATTCTTTGGACTGTCTAAACAAAATGCCAGTAGATCAAGCCCAATAGCTCTGCAGAGAAAAGATGAGACATCCTCCTCCCGTAGAGATTTTCAATCTCAGCAATCCACAGGTCTCCATGAGTGAAAATCAACTAATAACGGTTAGAGTCTTACAGACCTGTTGCTGCTGAAAGTAAGAGCAATCTTAAGTCCACTCAGCTACTATCTTGTCCAGATGCAATCATTCTCCCTTAGAACATCTAAAAGACTGACTACAAGCACCTTCCAGATTTATAAATTCAGTGATACTCATGAAAACAAGCCAAATTACTGGTCAATCCATGAGAATTTGACCATATTATTTCATTTTATAAGATTCATGATACCCCCATGGCATTTTGCTTAGTGATTTTACTTTTCTTTACTTTTTCTTTGTTTCCCCTCACACTGTCACACATCAGGGAAGAGGCCATGCTTTTATTTTTTTAATTTTAATTGATTATTTAATTATATTTTTATTTTTAGGTTTCTGACTGATACACTTAGTAGATGAAGGAAATATAAATATTAACTAATTTGTTATTTCACAAGAAAAATCTGATCATGGTAAAGAGAAATTTCACTTTGTCTTACTGTTAGAATAGAGTAATTCAAGAGGAAACATTTTTCACCTTAAATAGACCTAAGTAAATGTCAATCTAAAATATTTAGATTTAAAGAGATTTCAGTGGTATTTTGAGAAGGTTAAGTTCATACAATATTACCCCAAAATGTCTGATTTAATCTATATCTATCTATGTACACATTTACATATTATGTATAAGTTTTTAAATTATATGAAGCACTAAGAATAGAGGAAGTCATTACTTGTACCATTAATTGTTCCTCTTCAGTGACAGTATTTCAACATTTTATCTTCCCTTTTGGATCAGTAACTAAGATACTAGCTGTATTCTGAATTATAAGAGGAAGTTCTTCACAATAAATGTTCACATTTGATGTAGGAATGAGCATATCAGTACCATTTATGTCAAAAATAATAGTTTAAAACTTGCTTAAATAATGCTGATAATTTGTAGCCTCATGTAAGAGAAAATCAAAAAGGCATGCCAATTTTCAGGCACAAGTTGAAGCCTGAATGCACAATAGCACGAGGAAGCCGCTCTGCTCATCCCAGGACATGTTGCAGACCCTCCTCTTAAATGTGCAGCACTTGCAGTTCCCTCTTTTCTTGCAATGCCTTTGTAATTCCTGTTCAATTCTTTTACATCATAATATTTTACTTTGGTTTAACCATTCATTGTTCAGGAGCAAGTTCATGTGTCTCTTGTGACATTCGTTTTGGTCTTTTCTCCCTTTTCTTTTAATGACCTTTATATTTCTTCATGCATAGTGTCAATGTCTCCCACACTCATCTCTCTTGGGATATATTATTCAATGGAGCAAATCCGTCTTTGAGATGGCCTCTGAGTTCAAGTGTGATATATTCAGGATCGTGTTTTATGTTCACAGACTTATTTTCTTCAGTTTCAACTTGTGTATGAACAATTGATAATTTCTGTAGCACTTAATGAAATTCTTCATGCTGTCTTTGCACAGATATAATCTATTTGATCCCTGTGAGATCGACATTTATCATTGTCTATATTATTGAAAATAAGATGTCTGCAATAAATATGATATTCAGCACTGGTCTTGCAAAAATCTGTCATGCAATTATCCACATTGTTTGTATGTTCGTGATTGTGATATGTAAGGTCTATTGTCCCAAGCTGGCTGATAAATACGTGTGGGATTAATTGAAGGATGGAGAGATCAATAGCTTGGGGAGCCTCACTTTTTGAGGTTCTCTGTCTCTGGTTCTCTGATGGTCAGACCAGTCTGCAGCTGCCTTAGGTAGTTCTTTGCCTCAGCTGGCAAGGCTCACTTCCCGCTGGACATTCCTGAGGAGAAGTTACATAGACCTACCCTGAGGTCTGGAGCACCCGTGTAGAGACCTCTGCCAGCGCTGCGATGCCTACGCTTTCACTTATTCAACGTTCCTCCTGCAGTCAGCATTATTGTGGGTTTTGCGAGTTTGAGAAGGGCTTTGTAGATCGGTGTCAGACATATGGGACAATGTTGGACTTAGGGACTTGGGCAGCACTAGATTGGGATGCTTTCTTAATGTACAATTAACTTTTATATAAAAATCTCTCATATGCATAGGATTTTCTGTGGATTTGTTTCTCTAGTCTACCCGCACTAACACAACGATCATATTTTTCAAGTACTGTTTCTTCTTTCTTGCTGTTTTTCAATCTCTAGTCATCAGTAAATATCAGTGCACCTAGATTTCATGTTTAATTAATATAAGATAGCAGAAATTGATAAAAATCCTTTACTTGTTCTTCCTTAGCATTAGTTATTAACATATAAATTTACATAATCATTGCATGTACTTGCCTTCGTTATAGGAATGTGGATATTATCCTGTTAATGATAAACTTGTACTTCAGGATGGATATTGAAATGTTCTTATTGGCAATCAATGTGACATCATTCCTTTTGAATTGGATATGCTCTGTATATTTATTCTTGTTATTTGTTCAAAATGGCCAATATTCATACATTTATTCTCATAAATGCCTAGAATATTGATATTTAAGCATTCCATTTCATATTTGAAAATTTTGGGTTTTCCTATATTCACATTTTGTGCGTTCCACATTCCAATTGCTAACGAATGTTTGCAGGTATTGCTTTGCATTTTGAGTCATGCCACGTAAGCAAATGAAGGTCCACAAAACTGGGTTCTTCCAAGTAATTTTGGTTGACTCTTTGAGGTGGCAGCACTTTCTGAGTCATATTTTGAGTAACTTTTACTCTGAAGACTTGTATTCTATCCTTATATCAGACAAGGTTCCAGTGTTACTCACAGGTTTTTGGTGCCCTATTATTTCCAGAAGTAAAATTGTATTCACGTTCTTCTTGCTAGACTATCTTATGTAGCATGTGTCTTTGATGGTCCATCCTGATGACCCTTCTGGCATTTGAAACACCAGTGGCATAGCTTCTAGTATCACAGCACCCCACAGGCTCCCATAGTCAAACAAACTGACATAAAAATGACAGACAAATAGTCCCCAAATAATCAAGTTTTTCATTACATTTTTTAAATAACCAGTACAAGAATGTACTATATAAGCTTTCTCAAAAATACATAACCTGGAGCATTTTCCTGGAAAATGATCACTGGAATAATTTCAGAGAAATAAATTTGTGTGCTGACTTAGGTAAGCCAGCTGAGAAACTTCTCTTCTCTTTATATGTACTTACATGGAGGAAGACTAGGGAGATTAAGGCAAGATAACACAGGTTACGTGATCTACTGAGAAATTGGGTTCTAATATTTATCATATATTTTATTTAATTGAAGTTGAGATGCTATTTTAGACCCCCAGGGATAAGTATTAAGGAAAAGCCAAAAGGTAGGCGTGAAGTGTGTATGTGTATGTGTGTGTGTGCGTGTGTGTAAAACTACTCCTTTTCAGTTTTAAAGTATCATTGCTATTATTGTACTTCTGTTTTGTTTGCCCTGAACATTTCATATCTTTTAGAAATGTTATGTATGTGTATGTATATATATAACATTTATATGTGCATATGTATGTGTATATATAAATATTTTATGTAACACATATATAATAATATATAGGTAGAGTTTCAGGAAAGAAGAAATAAGCATGTGTTCAATCTGACATGTTAAAATGAGTATTGCATTGTAGTACAAAATATTGGGCTGAGCCCCGGTGGCGTAGTGGTTGTGCGCAGGACTGCGGCCCACTGGGACGGAGGTTCAATTCCTGCAGTGGGGCTGGGCCTCCTACTCCCACCGCCGGAGAGCAGTGATGACCCCCCCAAAAAAATATTATTGGTATAAAGAAAACATACATATCTATCACTAGGAACTGGCATACATGACAAACTGCCAAATTTTTCATTGACTATTAATTCCAATCTCATTCATCAAACTCATGCCAAATTAAAAAGAAAAGTTACAGATATGCAGAATGATAAACCAGAATGAGAGATATAAATATATAGGTAACTAGTAAAATTTTAAAAATTAAAAACTATAATTTTTAAAAGGTGAAGAGGAATACAATCCATTTTTTAAAAGTGTGTAGCATTTTACTTTCTTCTACAACAACATCACAACTAAGGTAACTTATAATAGGGGTTAGGTATTTGCATTTTGAACTTAAAATGTATTGAGTGAAACACTAGGGTCATGTTAAAAATATATATGCTTGAGCTAATGCTTGCTATATGAAATATGGTGGTATCAGTGGGTTAAACATGGATTAGTTGAGTTCTTGTCAGTGATGCAAATGAGCTTTAATGAGATGGTCATATGTTTGACTATAAGTGATCATTTCTTTTATTTTTTTTTGTGGGGATCACTGCCTCCGGTGGTCTTGGGCACTACCCAGAAGTGATCATTTCCATATATATTAAAAGATCTTAATTGTAATTTAATGTGAACAAATCAATTACAGCTGGAATGCTAGACTTTCTAAAGAAAGAAAGAAAAACTTGATGTGAGTGGTTAAATTTTCCAGACAAAAACTGATGAGCTTAAAGGAATCACTGCTGTTTACAATACAGGGAACATCTATTTTGACATACCCTTCTTGTCGATCAGCTGATTGTCAATCAGATTATCCTGTTCACCTACGCCAGATCCTCAGCAGAATCAGCAGAAATTTTGTTCCGCAAAGGATGCAGCAAGCCAAATAAAAGTCAGTCTCCAAATCCATTTGCTCAGCATAGATACAATTTATGTTTTTTCCTTTTGCTTAGCAAGCAGTTGTGCCACGGATTTTATCTCAAGAATTTTGGTAGTAATGAAACATCGCTGTAATTTAGGATGAGCCAAGCACGTCTAAAATAGAGAGAACAGAAATCTGTCTTCCTTGGCCCACTGAGGCATTTTTTTTATGAACCTAGTTAAAATATGTATGACTTTCCTGAGCACGCTGATATATTCGTCATTTTTTAAAAAAAACCAATAAAGAAGATTTTATTTTCAATTCGTAATCATCTGCCAAGAAACTAGATTTTCTTGACATCTTTAGTACAGTTTACTAAATTCTACAATACAAGTATATGCAACTTTCTATATTTATATAATACATTAAATAAAGTATCAGTTAATACTCCTTTTTGCACATATGGGAAGTATGGACTTTTAGATCATTAGACCTGAAAAATAGTGGAGGCTCAAAAAATTGTTTTATGCCACAAGCTTTCTTTAACCATATTTCTTATGCAGCATGTGACAAGAAAGGTGGAATGTTTCCATTTTAACATCAATATTTCTATATTTTAAAGGATATAGAGAAATGTTGCCTGAATGAAAATAAAATCAGAGAGGGAATTACAATTTGTAACCCCTATATATGAACTTTAAAGCACAATAATAACCTATAACCTTAAAATTACAGGAAAACACCAGAGAAAATGAACTCTATGAATAAAATATGTTTTCCGCATTTGTTTCACTGGATTATTTTACATAAATAAGAGAACGTTCTCATGACCATAGAGATGACTTTGATGCAAAATGTAATTTTTATGTCAATGACATGTAAAAATAGTTATTGACAAAATGTCATCAATATGTTCCTTAACATTTTGTATTTCTAATGTAGATGTAAGCTCTCCCTTCTATAAGAACACATGCAAAATTATCATTAAAATGCTTATAACAAATTCTGAGTAGCAGCCATTAGATGAAAAACGTGTACAGCTTAGTACTTCAAGGCCAATTTTCCTAGGAAGATTTCAAAAGTTGGTCAAAATTGACATAGACTTTCCTCTAGTCCGGTGGGTCTCTACCTTCCTAATTCTATGACTCTTTCATGCAGGGTCTCATACCACGGTGACCCACACCCATAAAATTATTTTTGTTGCTCCTTCACAACTGCAATTTAGCTACTGGTATGAATCAGTGACTTCAGTGATCCCAAAGTGGTCACCACCCAGAGGTTGAGAACTGCTGCTCTACTATCTACACAGCAGATGACAGAAAATAGTTAAGGGTTAGACAGGCTGCAAGGATAGGGGGAAGTGGACACATACACTCTAGGAGGTATAATCTTAGTGGGCGAAGCTGTTTGAAAGGCACACTTGCAGTCCCTAACAGAATTCCACAATGTTTCTGTGAGTTTGCCCCCTTTGGTTGCTTATGTGTTGCTGTGGTGCTGAAGGCTGCTCTGTCACTGGTATTTGGATTCCAGCAAGGTCACCCATAACACATAGATTTCAGTTGGTCACAACACAAAGTAATGAAAGACTAAATCTTCATTATTGGACCAATAGGAACCATAATGATGAAAGGAGAAAAACCTGAAGGATTTTTTGGATCCACAATCAGTGCTTGGTCAAGAGATTGAGTAATATTTTATATTGGGTAAATCTGCTGCACAGGATCTCTCTAAAGTCTTAAAAAGCGTAGATGCTACTTTGAGGATTATTTTGGGTCTCACCCAAGCGAGGGTATCGCTAATCGCTGTAAGCATGTGAAAGTTGCAGACTGATAAAGATTGATGCATTTTAACTGTACTTGAACTTTGCTGAAGGTGAAGAATACTGAAAGTCCCATATATTGCCAAACAAACAGATCTTTCTTGGACAAAGTACAGCCAGAATATTCCTTGGAGATAAGCATGGCTAAAGTCCGTCTAATGTACTTTGGGCATGTTATCGAGAGACCAGTCATGGAGAAGGACATCACACTTGGTAAAATGGTGGGTCAGGGAAAAAAGAGGAAGGTCTGAACAAGATGTATCAACCTAGTGGCTAACAATGAGCTAAAACATAAGAACAATTTTGAGGATGAGAATTTATACATTTGGTTGCTATGTGTCAGAATCAACTTGACGCAACCTAACAATAACAAGCAAAATTTTAATATTTTATAAATTTGAACAGAATTTTTTTCTATGAATTGAAAATTCAAAAGTAAACAAGTACACAATTATGCTAATATACATTGAGGATTGGTGTGTAATTGCTAAATAAGTTGCTAAAGACTGAAATGTTGATCAAGAGAAAGGTAGATCTGGGATAATCCAATGAGATGAACTTGCATGTTCAGATATCAAAGTAACTGCAAGCCCATGCAGTTGAAGTAAAATGCTCAAAAATAAATATAGCATGATTTCATATATTTATAATTTTTTACATAATGGATATTTATATGCAAGTGTATATAAATACACAGTCCAAATATATACCAAGCTCTTAAGAGAGATAATCACTAAAGATGGTAGAAGCCAGAGTAAAGGAAATTGCACAATTTTTATATCTTTTATAATTAAAATAGATTATATTTGCATATTAGGCATATAGTCAGCAATAGGTATATGGAAAATATGATTAATATTTGGAATTTTTAAAGCTTTGAGTAGGGCTGAGCCCCGGTGGCATAGTGGTTGAGTTCGGGACTGCAGCCCAAGGGCTTGGAGGTTCAAATCCAGCAGTGGCTCTCCAGGAGCAAGGCTGGGTAGCTCCCATGACCACCAGAGGGCAGTGATGCCCCCCCAAAAAGCTTTGAGTACATGTAATTGCTGATTTTAGATACCATCAGATCAGTTCTTTTTTATCATGTACCAGGTACATAATCATTCTTTCTATTAATTATTTTCTTTTCTATCACAATACATAAATACATAAGTATGCCAAGCACCTTCGCATGCAGGCTGCTGTCATTATTCTCCAAATATCTGCTTTTCTACTTGAGCTCTGGATATCAGTTTTTCATTCTTTCCACTCCCTTCCCACACCTCCACTCCCACCAAGCCTCTATACTTTTTAAATTATTATTATTTTGTCAAATCTTACACTGCCCGACATCTCCCCTCGCCGACTCCTCTGATGTCCATACTCCAGATAGGAGGCTATGTGTAGATCCATGTAACTGACTACCTTCTCTCCACCCATCTGGTGACTCCACTCATACTACTGGTCCTGATGGGTTCATCTAACCTGGATTCCCCAAATTTTCAGTTCCTATCTGTCCCAGTGTACCTCTTCCAGTCTACCTGAATTTATAAGGTAGAATTGGGCTCATGATAGTTGGGGGGAGGAAACCTTTAAGAACTAAAGGAAAGTTGTATGTTTCATTGCTACTTCACTGCATCCTGACGGGCCTACCTCCTCCCCATGACTCTTCTGTAAGGGGGTGTCCAGTTGCCTACAGATGGGCCTTGGGTCACCACCCTATTCTCCCCCTTATCTGTAGTGATATGATTCTTGTTCTTTGATGCTTGATACCTGCTCCCTTTGACCCATCGTGATCACAGGCTGGTGGGCTTTGCTGCTTCTGTGCTAGATGGCCCCTTGTTTACCTTCAAGCCTTTAAGACCCCCAGATGCTTTATAATTTGGTAGCTGGGCACCATCAATTTCCTCCACTCTGTTTGCCTCTACACTAATTTGTCTTCAATGATCATATCAGGATGGTGGGCATATAATGACAAGATTTTTGTTCTTTGATGTCTGACACCTAATTCTTCCAACACCACACGGTCGCACATGCTTCTTCTATGGTGGGTTTTGTTGCTCCTGAGCTAGATGACCACTCATTTACCCTCAAGTCTTAAGACCCCAGATGCTCTATCTTTTGATAGCCGGGTACCATCAGCTTTCTTTACCACTCTTGCTCATACCTCCACATGTTCTCAGTGATTGCCTCAGGAAGGTGAGCACACAATGATAAGGCTTTTTCCTTTGATGCCTGAGACCTGATCCTTTCAACACCTCATGGCCACACTGGCTGGTGTGCTTCTTCTATGTGGGCTTGGCTAGTTCTCAACTAGATGGCCATTTGCTTATCTTCAAGCTTTTTAAGAGCCCAGACTCTATACTCTTTGATAGCTGAGTGCCATCAACTCTCTTCACCACATTTGCTTATGCACCCATTTGACTTCAGTGATCATATCAGGCAGGTGAGCATCGGGGAATACCAGATTCATAGAACAAAGTGTTCTTGCATTGAGGGAGTACTGGCTTAGGACCCAAGGTCCATCTATTACTTTAGTACTAAACCTATAAGTATATGTACCTAGATTTATTCCCTCACCATAAATAATTATATTTACATATGTATATTCCTGTGTTTAGACCTCTGCAATTGCCCTTTGCCTTCCAGTTCTTTCCTCTACTTCTTTCTACCTTCCTCCTGTCCCACTATCATGCTCAGCCTTCATTTGAGTTTTGGTACTTATGTTCAGTTACATTACCCTAGTTTAAACCCTACCAAGCCTCCCACACACCCTTGCCATTGATTCTGGACCACTTGCTTCTCCCCCTGTCCCTGAGTCTGTCCATACCCCCTTCTTCCCCACCTCTCCCCCGTGTTCCCCAGGAACTGTCAATTCCATCATTCTCTCCTCTCAACTGTCCATCTAGGAGTTCTCCCTTCTTGATTTGGTTCCTTTGGGGTGGGGGGGGGGGTGTCAGACTGCATTTCTTCCCCAATATGTGGATCCTGAAATGTCCTCTGTCGCTGTCTGTTTCTGTAGAGAAACAGTGTGGCACGTCATGTTGTTGCTTACCCAGTCCCCTCTGTGGCCCATGAAGTCCCCACCTGAGCATAGTCTTCTGAGCATGGTGGACCAGCCTGTGGACCCTCACAGCTCTCTTTCTCTTCCTCCCTGCCCTCCTGTCTCCAATGAGTGTGGCATACTGACCTGGTGCCAACAACTGTCTCTCTGCCGTGCCCACTTCCAGGGAGAGGATCACTCTGGCTCTGGTTGTGTCCAACTTTATAGCCCTGTCTTTTCATGCATCCTTCCATCTTATGTCAGCCTCAAAATAGTTTGAGTCCAATTGTCACACAGTCTTCTAGCAAGGTCATAAAAACATCTCTAGTTGATAATTAAGCAGCTTTACCTAGATGCCTCAGAAATTGTCAATGAAGGTAAGGTACCAGGACTTTATTTCCCAGAAATAGCTTGCTAAAACAAACACCCTTAAAAGTTGTTGTGAAAACTTTAGTTAGAACTGAATTTAAAATATATTTAAAGGTATTTTCTTTATTAAATTACTGTAATACAGAAATATTTCTTAGGCCTAACTCTTTTTCATATCCCTCTGTAACCACAGAGAGAAATCAGTTCCTTAGCCCCTAAAGTCTCTGACCACAAAAGAGCAAAATGATAGTTTTCTGTGGAATCTCCAGCATGCATGTAAAATGATCAATTCAGAAAAATCTGATTTTAATCATTTACATCTGTTCACAAAGCTCTCATATAACTTCTCATTTATGAGCATATCATCAGAAAACGGCAAAAGCTAAAAAGGACATCATACATGGAAAAGTAGAACATGAAAAAAATCCTTCAGTGACATAGCTCGAAACACTAGTCTCAACAATGATCTTAAATGTACCTCACACTATGGAGTTGATGCAGGACAACCTGTAATTCTAGGATACATAAGGTACCCAGGAACCCATCAACTCATTGGCAATAAACAACAGCAACAACTTAAGTTCGTGTGTGCAATTTGATATTTTGAATCATGCAAACCTTCTGAGTCCCTCCTCTACTCCCTTGAAATAATAATAGCTGAGTCATCTGTCAGAGAATGCTTAATATATTTAATAACATCATAGAGGAACACATACATGGTTAACATACTGTTTGAAAAGGGTTGTTTTTATTTTACCTAAAAGTTATGTCAAACCCGCACAGTGTGAAAAATGTAATTATCACTGTCTGACAGAGTCACTACCTGCCTGGTCATCCCTTTCAGTGTCTGAAATTCTGGAACATCTTTTTCTTATTATGAGCTAATTATGCTACTTGGGCCCTGTCATTACATATATCAAGTAATGATTTAAAAAATAATATTTTTGTTCCTTCATACTACTCTTCTTTTTAAACTAAAATCTGTAGTGTCATTTTGAAATATCTTTAATTTCCTAAGTTGTACTGGAAGTTAACTTGAGGATGTACTACAGATTTGGATCAGTTAGACTAATGGCCCAGGCATTTATATGTCATATTTAATAATAAATGGACAGACAAAGTTATGTTTGTGGGGTCAACAAGGGAAAAGGGAATAGCTAGTGACCAAGAATTGATGGCAAGGAAAGCATAAGATGTCTGGTGGTGTTTGATCAAAGGTCCAAATTTAGCTCAGAAGAGTTACTGAAACTCAAATGAAGGTCAAACATATAGTGGGACAAGAGGAAAGCTAAAGGAAATAGAGAAAAGAAATAGGGGGTAAAGGACATTTATAGAGGTCTAAATATAGGAATGTACTGATGCAAATATATGTATATATAACAATAAGGGAATAGATTTATGTACATATATTTATATGTTAAATATTAAGGTAGCAGATGAACATTGGGCCTCTCCTCAAATACTCCCATCAAACAAGAACACTGTGTTCTAACAGCCCGAGATTCTGGAATGTTCACGTTCCTGACAAGATCACTAAAGACTAAATGGAATCATAAGCAAATGTAGTGCAGAAAGTTGATGGTGCTAGGCTATCAATGGATGTAGATAAGATCTTAAAGGTTTGAAGATAAACAAGTGCCCATGTAGCTTAGTGACAACAAAGTCCACATGAGAGAAGCACACCACCCTGTGTGATCATGAGGTGTCAGTGGGATCAAGTATCAGGCATCAAAGACCCAGAATAGCAACAACAACAACAAAAAACATATGTGAATTATGGGGACCAGATCCAAAGTCCATATATAGATAATTAGACATCCCTCACAGAAGGGTCGCAAGGAAAAGACAAACCACTAAGGATGAATTATAGCACTGATGAAACATACAACTTTCTTTTAGTTCTCTAATGCTTCCCCCCTCCAATTATCATGACCCAAATTTATCTTACCAATCCAGCTAGAGCTGAGCATGTACACTGGTACAAATAAGAGCTGGAATCACAGGCAATCCAGGACAGATAAACCCCTTAGGACAAATAATCAGAACAGGGATAGCAGGAGGAGAATGGCAAGGTGATCGCAATGATCTATATATATTTAACCTCCTCGTAGGGACAAACCACAGAAAAGTGCATGACGGGAGACTTCAGTCAGGGGAATACATGAAAAAAATTATAAATTATCAAGGGAGAATTGGTGGGGGAGGAAGGAAATGAGCTGATACCAAGTAGAAAGAAAAAAAAATTGGAGGGGAGCATCACTGCCCTCTGGTGGTCGTTGGAGCTACCCAGCGCTGCTCCTGAGAGCCACCTCTGGATTTGAACCTCCAATCCAGTGTGCCACAGTCCCACACACAACCACTACGCCACCGAGGCTCAGCTCTGTTCTGTCATATCTTACACTGTCCGACATGCCCCCCCTCCACTCCTCTGGTGTCTGTCCTCCAGATAGCAGGTTATGTGGAGATCCTTGTAGTTGGCTCCCTCTCTCCACCCCACCTTCTCTCCACCCATCCCGTAACTCCAATCTCACCGCCGGCCCCGAGGAACTCAATTTTTCTGGGTTCCCCATATCCCCAGCTCCCATCTCTACCAGTGTAGCTTCTCCAGTCCAGCTAGACTTGTAAGATAGAGTTGGGGCCATGATAGTTGGGGGTAAGGAGAGTGGAGAGGAAGCCTTCAGGAACTAGAGGAAAGTTGTATGCTTTATCGCTACCTCACTGCACCTTGCCTGACCTGTCTCCTCCCCACCACTCCCCTGTAGGGGGTGACCAATTGTCCACAAGTGGGCCTGAGGTTCCCACCCTGCTCTCCCCTTCATTCTTTATGATGTGGTTCTTGTTCTTTGATGCTTGATACCTGCTCCCTTCGACCTCTCTTTTTTAAACAGGCTGGTGTGCTTCTTCCACATGAGCTTGGCTGCTTCTGTGCTAATTGGCCACTCCTTTATCATCAAGCCCTGAAGACCCCAGACAATTTAACATTTGGTACCTGGGCACCATGTACTCCCTACACTCTGTTTGTCTCAGTACCCATTTGTCTTCAGCGATCATATCATGAGGGTGAGCACATCACTGTGTGTACACCTTCCCGAGGTGTACACCATGGACATGTGGGAACGTGAGCAAGAATGGTGAAGTGGGGCCGAGCTATGGTGGCACAGTGGTTGGCAGTTCACATCCAGCAGCAGCTCTCCAGGACCAAGGCTGGGTAGCTCCCATGACCACCAGAGGGCAGTAATGCCACCCACCTCCCAAAAAAAAGAGTGATGAGAAAAGCCAATGGTGCCCAGCTATCAAAAGATATAGGTTTAAAGGCTTAAGCGTAAACAAGCAGCCATCTATCTCAGGAGGAACAAAACCCACCATAAAAGAAGCACACCAGGCTGTGCACCCATGAGGTGTTCAAAGAATCAAATACCAGGGATCCATCAAAGAACAAAAGAAAATATTTTAAAAATGGTGATTGTAACATGTGCAAATGTGCTTGACTAAATGGGTGTGTGTATAGATTGTGGTAGAAGCTGTAAGCCCCGAATAAAATGATTTAAAATTAAAAAATTAAAAACCTATGTCAGTGGAAAGAGGACTGCCTGGGTTTCTTTTGTCTTTGTCTTTTTCCAGATGGTCTTTTTTTTTTTTTTATCAGCAGCATTCTATGCAAACACCAGCCTCAGGAAAGTCTTTAAGTGGTGCTATTCATAGTTGTATTTGTTTCTAAATTGCAATAATTTGCATAAGATATTCCACATAGTAGGTTGAATTTACACTAACTGTATTCCAATAGGCAATTGGAAATGACTTGTTTTCTCTGTGTAATTTTGCTCTCTTATTATCCTTTCAAATCAAATTAAGATCACTCAAGACCTATATAAAAAAGGTCACTCAAAATGATGCCTTTCTATAAAATGATACTAAAAGCTACTGTTCTCAACTTAGAGTTTTATTCATATACACATTTGACCAGATTCAATATACAATTATAGGAGATGTAGGCAAATCACATTTCAATGTATATCTTAAAATATAATATACATTATACAGTAAAAGTACAATTTCAAAATTGAAAGGATTACCTCAACAGTTGGTTGAATTGATTGACATATATTGGTGTCCTTTCATCTTTGTTTTTGATAACATCCAAATTACTTAAAAAAAAAACATTTAACAAAACACTCAACAGCTCTCCAGACAAGTTCAAACTATATCTGTCTCACCATTTAAGTCACACTAAAATCACACATTCTTCCCTTGTGTCTTTTTCTTTTCTGTAAAACCAGAGGAGAGAGTGTAATACTATCAAGGATTGCATCTGACACCAACAATATTATCTTTCCTTTTGGTATGGCGTTAGACTTTCATAAAGTAAAGATGTTGAAATGAATAGCAATTTGAGAAAATGAGGTACAATGAAGTAGTGTAGGCCACAAAGTGTTGTCAGAGAATTTTCAGCAATAATTCAGAAAAACAGCAATTATTTGCCCAATTATTATCATTTCTCATCTTTTAAATATTAGAAATACCAAAAAAATATTAGAAATACCACAAGCAACAGTTTTCATGGAAAATATGTGTTCATAGCTACTCAAGATTTCAGTTATTTTATATAGACTTAGAGATATGGGTACTTATCATGAAGGCCTTTGACAAGATGGGTTGACACAGTGGCTGCTACAATGGCTCAAATAAGCACAGAATAATAGTGACGATGTTGCAGGATCAGGCAGTGTTCTTTACTGCCGTACAGAGGGTCACCATGAGTGGGACCTCTGCTACAAAACAACACCTCTGCTACATCAATTGATAGGCCAAACATCACATAATATACCCAATCAAATAAATTTAATTGATTTTGAATTCTAAAAGCCTATAAAACACCAGCTCACCTGTTACAATTTTACCATAACCACTTTCCATTTTCTATCAGGTATTGGAGGTGGGCCATTTTAATGAAAGAAAAATAAAATTAAAAGCTCATCGGATATATGTGTTCTTACTAAACACATTGAGTAAAGAAAAGAGGTATCTTGCCCTGTTTCATGTTTGACCTCAGAAGAGATCACTTAAGATTCTTGTGCAGCTGAGTCCCGGTGGCGTCGTGGTTGTGCGCGGGACTGTGGCCCACTGGGATGGAGGTTCAATTCCGGCTCCCAGGAGCAAAGGCTGGGCCTCCTACTCCCACCACCTGAGGGCAGTGATGCCTAAAAAAAATTAAAAAAAAAAAAAGATTCTTGTGCAATAGCAAAATGTGATGAAGAAACTAGATGGTATCAGACTATCAGAAAGAATAGCACTGGGACACTTACAATCTTGTTTTTCAACAAGCATCCCTCTAAGTGAGATATCAATTAGGTCCATCATTAGTGCATCAGTTTCTATGATTCATGAAAGGTAAATAATATTATCTAAATCTGAAGGAGGGGATGTCACCTGAGCTTAGACTCTGGACATCTGCCTTGCAGAAGGTAATGGATGACAGTGGAAGCCCAAAATCCATTTGCCAGATCACACACACAGATTTAGCCACTGGTGAGGTACCCTTGGTCATAATTGAGGGATGTAGCCCTGTTGGCATTCAGAGAGTATTGTCAACTTTATTATGGAAGATGTAGTGGTCAAAATGTTATATCTGATCATTTCCTCTCCCTTTATACCCATATTAGAATTGTTTCAATATGTCAAAATAGTAAAGGGGACATACATGTGGATTAAGCCTCCGGAGCAACCCTGCTCACCATGGACCAGGGATGTCAATAGCCTTGCTGGCATGTAGAATGCATTGTTACAGATGCAGGGAATGTGAACGTTTAGCACCCAATTAGTTGACCTTCTTTCTGACCCCTTTAAAACTGTTCTATTTTAAATATTTTTGCATCTTTTTTGATTGAAATATTTTGTTCGCTTCACTTTGTTATTCTTATTAGCCTTTGTTATTTTTTGCTGCTAGTTTTTAAAAGATTTTCCATATGTGAAATGAGTTTGTCATTCTGAATTAATGCTCCCTTGGGTATGGCAGGGGAGGTATGGGGGGGGGGGGATATGAAGGGCAAGTTTGAAGAAAATATTGTAAGAACTGGCAATAATTGTACAAATCTTCTTGATGTGTTTTAACCATTGAATTGTATAATATGTAAATTCTATGCCAATACAACCTCTGTATTAAAAAAGACATGTCAAATATATTGAATTTTTAAAACTTATTAAAATCAACTCCAAAAATTTTATTTGATACTAAAAATGCACTATTAAAATTAATACTCAACTGTTGTCCTTTTAGGCTACTGCGCTAACTACTCAGTTTAGGCTACTCATATATAACAAGAATGCTCATTTTAAATTCCTTTTATTGGAGACAAGTTTCACTTGTCATTAAATTATTTCTCTACATAAGATTCTCAGGCATTAGAATCACTACAGTTCTAAGCTTATATTCTGTTGAATTAGAATCCATAGTCAATGGTTTCATGCTTGCAAGAGTTGGTTTTTAATACAAAGGAGAAATATTGATTTAGCAAGAATTACTAAAAGCCCATATGAGAAAACTGAGACAAGCCTGAAGGTGAAGGTGAATGTTGTCCACAGGCTGGCTCCGTGCACCGTACATGTAATAAAGAGCAGGAGAACGAGTCTATGAAATAGTGAAAAAGCACTGATAGGAAATTCATAATGCGCTGATCTTAAATACAATTCCATAAATGCAACCCTTTTAGAATTTTTGAACTTCACCTCAGATTGCTTGTTCTTTAAACATCTAGAGCTTTTTACTGACAACTGAAGATGAAAGAAGCTACCGTGCAAAAGAGAAGAGATTGAAAGAGCAGGGAATCAGAGAATAGCTACTTTGAGGGTGGATGATATGTAAGAATATTCTTAAATATTAGTAAGGAAAGAATCAGCAATGAAAATAGGCCCTTGACTTTTTTTTTGCATGCTTTTTTAGACCTCTGGAAATTCATCTCCTTCTAGTTGACAGTCTTAGTGAACCTCGTTCAGCTCTCAGCTTCGCAGACCCCATGCTACATTTGTCTCTCTTTTACCTACAACTGTTCAAAAGGTTAAAGCTTCCTTTTAGCTTATTACACAATAAACTAATTAGACAACAAAATATCATATTGCTTTAGATAAAAGTTTATTTTTCTGGATGCTTATAATGTAATCTAATAGGATATATAGAAAGGCAAGGATGACCTAACCTTACTGCACATTGTCCCATCACATATATATATGTATATATTAGAAAATATAAATATATTTTTTTAGACATAAGTATTTGAAGCATTTGACACAGTTTTCCTTTGCTTTGAAGATGAACTAGCCATTTCCTTCTTGCAACACTATTTTTACTTGAAAGAACAACTGACAGACAAGCTAAGGTTATTCAAAAGTCAGCATTTGACAAACACTTTCTCTAAAATGAATAAAGTTGGCCCGTCACTTCAAAGTAGACAAATGCTGTATATATTCCTAATAATAAGTTTTCAACCTTCAAAAGATAACTTTTTACTATAGCATGCAATTTACTAGAGAGATTTGTGTATATCTTATGGTCAATGATGGATAGCCTAGTATTTATATACCTTTTATTCATTTATGCCATACCTTTAAAATTAAATATTCCCCTGCTATTTAAGTTTTTCAAATTGTTAAGGGTCTCCCCCAAATTTCCAATATATTTATTGAAAGAAATCTCTGTATATGAGCACCTGTATAGTTGAAACCCATGTTTTCCAAGTGTTCAAAGTTCACCCAAGATCAAATGATGCTGAAAATGTAATTAGCATTTCACTATAGAAAAGTACTCAAATAAAAAATAGAAATTTGTAGCTTCCAGTATAAATTTAGCAAACTTCCAGTACTAGAGATTCCTAAGAGCTTTGAATGGAATAACACACTGTACCAAGGAATATGGTAAACAATGCACATCTGTGTATGGATTTCTTTCTCTCTGAATTAAAGAGTTTTTTAAAGGTTTTGAGCAACGAAAAGGCCAAAAATCAGTTATATAGGATGTGTACCTTATTTACTTGGAGTTGGCTATTTTACTCCTAAAAGAATACATGATCCTAAGCTTTCAAATTCACCATTCTCTGTCTTAGTTTATGGTCAGTGGATTTCACACTCGGTTATTGGAGAAATGTCCTTTAGAAGGAGATCAAAAGAAATTTATGACACATTTCAAAGTTCCACTTATGGTATTAGGAGATTCCAAGGATAATAAAACTTTAGTGTATTTCTGAATATCCAGTCCTAAATATCACCTCAGGAAGACTTCTTTGATAATACGTCAATTTCAATATATCTTGTCAACCGTGGAGCTGCACACTATTTTTTCAGATTTATAAAACAAAGTCTATAAAACAAAACATCAAGAGCCTGCTCTCCTTGTGTCCATCCTGCCCAGTGACAACCCTCGAGGTTTGGGTAGAGTATCTCAACAGCACTTCCAACCATGTTATCTGAAGCAGATTGCCACAGCTTTTTTTTTTCTTTTGGAGCAACTGTTATATTCAAAAGACAATCAACTGAACTTTCAATTATATAGATATATATGTATGAGAAATGTCATACACCTATAAGTTTCATTGTCCTTATTTAAGGGATATTTTCAAAGTCTAATAACAACATGAAGGAAATTATATATTCTTAGGAATTAACCAAAGGGGAGAGACATCTTTGAAAGACAATTCCTTTCATTTGCACAGATATTTCTGAACACATACCAGGTCACCATGTAATGCATGGTTGCATGCAGTTTGAGGCTCAGCACTGTGGACAATGTGATTCAGACAACTTATTAACTTCATCAAGGTCCACTTCTTTATCAATAAAAGGAGACTATGAATACTTGTTTCATAGGGTTGCTGTGAGGAGTAAGTAATATAATCTATGTAAAATCTCAAGCACAGTGCCTAGGGGAAAGATTGCTGAACGATTCTTGGTTATTTTCAGGCACTAGAGATTCAGGGATGAATTAAGTCAGATGTCTAGCAAGGAGACAGACAATTTACCCTGTCATTGCACTGTAATGTTCTCATAAATGCAATAAAGATGCAGCCCTAAAATGAAAGAGAACAAGCCAGTTGTCCTGAAAAAGTAATGTCTTGGCGACGATATGAAGAAAAAGAAGTTGGGAGTGGGGGTGGGTGGGGAGGTAAAGAATGAGTGTAATTCCGAACAAAAGAAACCAGAGATGAACAAGCATGGCAAATGCAAAGAGCCAAGATGACTTGTCTGTAACCAAGTGAGTAGCATGATGGAAGCAGAAAGAGGTGAACAGAGAGAGCTCAATGTCCTGAGATCACTGGCTCTCCAACTTTTTGCTCTCACGATCCCTGTGCATTCTTAAATATTGTTTGGAAGGATGAAGGCTTTAAGTTTATAAAATTATGTCAACCATTGCCCTATCAGGAATAAAAACATACTTTAAATATTTATTTAAACTTATTGAAAATAAGAAACTAACCATTTGTATCGATATAAATAATGTATTTCTATGAAATTCATAATTTCCCAAGCAGAAATAAAGTAGGGAGCATGGTGGCATTGCTTTAGACTGTCTCCAATTTCCCTACAGTGATGATGATGATGATGATGATGATGATGATGATGATGATAATAATAATAATTGATTCCTGAAGTTTTACATTTGTTTTTGGGTTCAACTTCTTGGGTTTATTTTCCTTGAGATAGATGAGGCAAATATAGTCTAATAGAAAAACAAAATTTGTATGAAAGGAGTATTTTAGCAGTATTTGTAGTTAATTGTAAATTATATCCTCTGATACTATTTGCATGAGACTATACTAAAATAGATAAGGAACTATTCCTTAAAGTTTAGTTGGAATCTGGAATTTAAATTATCAGTAAATTTTCATCTGCCACTAAAATCAATTGGCCCTTTGCACTTTTATGAGATTATTTAACCATTTATTATTCTAAGTACTGAGAGGTCATTAAGCTCATACTGGAACCTACAAATTTCTATTTTTATCTGAATATTTTACTAAGGTAAAATGCTAATTACATTTTCAGCATCATTTGACCTAGGTGAACTTTAAACACTTGGAAAACATTGGTTTCAACTACATAGGTGCACATATACTGAGATATTTTTCAATAAATGTATTGGAAATTTGGGGGAGACCCTTCACAATTTGAAAAAGTTAAATATCTGGGGAATACTTAAAATTTTTTTAAAGGTATGGCATAAATGAATAAAAGATATATGTGTTAGTCTGAGTAGACTAGAGAAACAAATCCATGGACATGCATATGGATATGCGTTTATATATGAGGAATAGGACATTGAGAAAGCTTCCTAACCCAGTAGAGTTCAAAGTTATAAGTCTGATATTAGACCAATGCCCAGTACCTTCTGATTCATAAAGTCACAGGTCAGTGGGTGCAGAATCTCGGCACTGGCAGGGGTCCCCTCATGACTCCTCATTTCTAGGGCTCAGGGTCCATCAACAGCATCTAGTGGTGGTAGAAGCAACTCAGCGCTGGCAGACAGGGGTCTCAAGGTGACTTCAACTTCAGAGGTCTGGTTCCATCAGGGTAAGGCTGTGTGACTTCTCCAGCTCCTTCAGCTTCTTGGATGATGCCATCTTGTCTTCTCCATAGTTCATTGTCTCTAAGACTAACTCCCAACAACTGGGGAGATAGCTTCTCATCTCCATGAGGGAAATACCGTGAGATTTCCCAGATGTATCAGGAGAAAGCCAGGCGCACACAGAGGCCTCTTTGGCTACTCATTGGCTATCTCCAGAATAACAGGCTAGACTCCACCCTTACATCTCAATCATAAAATTAATATAAGCACATGACCGCCACACTTTATAAACACTAGGCTATTCATCTTTGACCATAAGATATACACAAATCTTTAGTAAATTGCATGCTATACTAAAACGCTATCTTTTGAAGTTCTTATGTCTTTTCATCATGCATATTACAGTGTAATAAACCTTTCATAACCCCACGTAGCACAAACAAAGTGTTGCTAGGTAAGGTGGAAGCGCTCCCAGGGAAATCAAAACCATGACATTTCAAGAAAAAGGTGAATTGCTTGGTACCATAGAATGAGATATGGAACTGTGATTTCCTGCCTCTTCAAGATGAATGAATCCAGCATAAGGACATCTGTTTTAAAAAAAAGGGGGGGTGAAGTTTGTAGGGCCACAGTTGCAGCTATGATAGTAAATACAAAACCCTTCAACTTTTGTGAAATACTTCTTTATTTTGTTCAAATACATTTATTGGGAGTTGATACAGATATCGTATCATTCCATAGTTCAATCAATTTCAAGCAGTATTATACAATTATCACCACAATCACTTTCAAAACATTCTTTTCCTTCTTGAACTCCTTTGTATCATTTCTGTTTACCCCTCACCCACCACCACTATATCCCTAGAAATTCGCACTCTACTTGCTGTCTCTATCTATAGGCTAGTCAATTCTGGATTTCATATTTTTAAAAACAGAAAAACACATAACAAAAATTCGAGTGTGACACCCAATGATATAATACATATGAGATAAACTCCAATATGAATAATCAACAACAAAATACAAAAAAACACATCAAACATAATATACATCAGAGTGGGAATCAACTAAAAAGATTTTAACCACTTATCATTTTGTTCTTCTATGCCATTCTCTTCAATGAACTATATTTGGTGACAATTTTCCTCCTCAGATATCTTTTTGTCACCTATTGAACATGCAACAATGTTATTTTGATGATTATGATCCACCTGACCTAAGCCAGGGTGTATTTAATTATCTCATATACCCATAAATATCGGATATTCCCCCCTTAGTTTCTGTTGTTTGCCCCCCTGAGATAGCGGTGATGATGTGTAGTTATTTGTCTATAATCGTGATTGGTTTCCTCTTCCTCCTCCAAGAACATTTTCTTTTTTAGGAAGAAGCATTATGAGGCGAGTAGGAGGTGCTGTAATAATGAATTCTAATGCCTTCTGTGTCAGATGATACACAAGATGAAGAACCAGGAGGGCAGATCTGGGGAAGGAATTTGGTTGTCATACACACACACACACACACACATGTATATACATATAGGTGTCAATCAATCTGAATAGAAAATTAGAAATTTTACTTAAGTTTTACAAGAATGTCTCATTTGATTTCTTAAAACAATTATTGGGGACTCTACAGGTCTTATCAAATCTATACATAAATCCATGTGTCAAGCATGTTTGCACATATGTTGCCATCATCATTTTCAAAATATTTTTTCAACTTCCACACTCCCTCCCTTAGGGACCCATGATAATTTATTAATTATCATTTTTAGTATCTTATACAGACTGCTGTCTCCCTTCACCCACTTTTCTGTTGTCTGTCCCCCTGGGAGAGGGTTAATAGAGATCACTGTGATCAGTTCCCCATTTCTCCTCCCATCTTTCCTCTTTCCCTCTTGATTTCAGTACTCCCATTTTTGGTCCTAAGGGGTTTATCTGTCATGAACTCTCTGTGTTTTCAGCTCTTATTGGTATCAGTGTACATGCTCTGGTCTAGCCAGCTATTCCAGGTAAAATCATTGTCATGATTGTTGGGGGGAAGGGACAGGGACATTAAAGAACTAGAGAAAAGTTGAATATTTTATCAATGCTATAAAGCATCATGACTGGCTCATCTCTTCCCTGTGAACTGCCTGTAAGGGGATATCAATTTAGCTACAGACAGACTTTGGGGTCCTCCTCTGCCCTCCCTTTAATTCACATTGCTATGTTATTTTTTTCCTGACTTCAATGGGACCAATAGTTCCAGGAGGACATGAGACATGAGGAGGTGAGGAAATGGAAGGTGGGTGTCACCCAACCCAGGGACAAGGAAACAACAAGTAATGTAAAACTCAATAGTGAGGAGGGAATAGAAAACCCTGTGGGGCTTGATCAAGGGAAATGTAGCCTAGAGGAATTACTGAGACTCAAATAAAATAAAAACATGATAGTGGGGCAAAAGGAAAGCAATAGAAATAGAGGAAAGAATGAGGAGGCAAGGGAAATTTATAGAGGATTAAATAAGGGCATTTGCACCTGCAAATATATTTTATATAACAACAGGTAAATAGATCTATATACATATATTTATATGTTAAGTATTAAGATAGCAGATGGACATTGGGCCCCCTCTACTCAAGAACCCAATCAGTGCAGGAACACTGTTAGAAATAACCTGGCTTTCTGTGATACTCACCTTCCTGACAAGATCAATGAAGACTAAATGGGTGCATAAGCAGATGTAGTGAAGAAATCTGTTGGTGCCCAGATATCAAATGTTATAGCACCTGGGGTCTTAAAGATTCAAAGATCAACCAACAGCCATCTATCTGAGAAGCAATAGAGGCCACATGGAAGAAGCACACCAGCCTGTGTGTTGATGGGATCAGATATCAGGCATCAAAGAACCAGAATGGAAAATAATATCACTGTCTTATTTTCATAAACCACTTCTTTAAAATGCTTTGTTGTTTTTTCATTGCAAAATTTATCTATTAGAAACTAAAACTGCCTCAAAAAAGTTGGATGTTGAATAGGGAAGACTGAAGAAGAATCAGTGTGTTTGAATTGTGGTGGTGGTGAAGAATATTAAAAGTACCATGGGCTATTTAAAGAAAAATCTGTTTTTGGAGGAAGTATAACCAGAAAGATCTTTCAAAATAAGGATGAAAAGACTTAGTCACACAGACTTTTGGTATGTTATTAGGAAAAGACAGTAGTTTCATAAAGTCTGCAAAAAAAGAAGGCAGTCAAAGAAACGGATGGACACAGTGGTTACAACAATGGGCTCAAATATAAGAAAAATTGTGAGTATGATACACAGCTAGGCAGTGCTTTCTTCTCTTGTGCCTAGAGTCTCTTTGAATTGGAACCAACTCAATAGCAACATTACTGAAAATACCGCTTTAAGTAGATGCAGAATTGCTATGAGAAAGGCATAGTTCTAGACTCAAGGATGATTAGAGGAAAACATCAAGTCACTGTTTGGCAGTTCAAAGAAAAAATATAAAGATGGATAGTTTGCAGTCAGAAAAAAATGGTTTTATAATTTTATAATGGTGATTCAAGAAATGCCAAGATAACAGGAGGCACATCTGCTGCTACAAGGCATCAGAAACATTCCCAGGTGCCATTAAGAAAAACAATGAGGAAAAAGAATATCTATGTGAACTTTACTGCAGTCAGAGTTCTATGCTGGAAAAATATGACCACAAATGACATTTCTAGTATTGCAGAAAAGCAAAAACCTAGAGTTATAACAGAAAAGCATATGCTGGCTCTATTACTTTATGCATATGCATCAGGTGGAAGATTGTTATCATACAGAGATACTTTTATAAAAATGGAGAAGCAAAAAGTCAGACAGAAATTATTACATATTTGTCTATCATTAGGCCATCTATTCCTACCTCTCCTGTCTTCCATTTCATCTTTTCTATTTCTCTTCTTTGCCAGTTCAGAGAAACCAAGACCATTCTCATTGCACCCTCCTCCTTAGGATGCTCAACGTGATGTAACAGATTGTGTAAAGTTATAGTTTGGATAAGTCAGTATACTTCTGCAAATATATTTTATCCTCTTTATTGTTTCCTTACCAATATTTTCTCTAGGTTACACTTTTGTAAGAATATAGTATATATTCATATAATAACATAATAGGGGCTAATCAGCAAAGTATGTTAGAGGTGAATTTAGCCCAAAAGTAGTTAGAGGTGAGTAGAGGTTGAGTCCACAGTAGGTTGAAAATAATTTGATTTTGGGTAATAGAAAATTATATATGGATTTTTGACAGTGCGAGAGGTTGACATCTCTAACCTCCTGGTTACAGGATTGATACCCATAAAAGTATTCAAATCTAAAGGTAAATTCATGGGATAAAAATATTTGTAGTCTCTTGATAAGAGACAGCAGTCGCAGAATACTAGTAGAAGGCTGGACTTTCCTGCATAAGCCTATGCATTGACTCCCAATCTTTCTGAAAGTAGGTGAGCTAGATATAACACCAAAAGACAAGAAACATTTGAAGCAGTAATCATGTCAAATTTGACTCGAGTAATTCTGTAGATCATATAGAATGATTATTAAGATGTTAGTGCAAAGGAAGTTTTAGACTGACTTTCTTGCCACCTCACAGTGGTGGAAGTAGAAATATTCCTAAATTTTCTAACTCCCTTTTCTGAAATGTTTTTTATCTCCTACCACTCTATGGCAAAATTAAATGAATTGAAAATTTCTCCCAGGAAACTTACTGCCAGCAAGTTAATTCTGTCTCACAGTGACCCTACAGGACATGAGAGAAATGCCTCTGTGGATTTCTGAAACTGACAAGCTTTATGGGAGTGGAGAGCGCCATATATCTCTCAGGAGTGGCTGATGGTTTCAATTTGATTTATGCAAGCCTTGTTTCACCTTGACCAGAATTTTACTTTCAGAACTTCATTATTTATTTAGCCTCCTTGCTCTATAGAGAATAATAATACACAGAAGTCAGTTGACATAACACAGTCCGCAAGGAAATGTTCTATACTCTACTCTGATGAATAGCAAATGGGATGTTACAAATTTTCAAACAGCTATCTGTCCAGATCAAATCAGCTTCTAGAAAACAATTAGTACAAAAGACTAATGTACCACTTCAACCATAGACTCTACTAGCCTGACCACAGCAATCAGATGGGGACTGGATACCACGGCTAATCACTCTGATGAGGAACACAATAAAAGGTCCTACATGGTGTATCTTGGAAAAACATAGAAAAAAATTCAAAATTCCAAAGACGTACTGGTCTGATAGCGACTTCCAAGACTATGAACTTTATATATCCCTCAGATGTAAACCCCACTGCTGGGACTAACTTTCAGTCAATTCATAGGCTTAGTAGAAAGTGAAAAGTAACATCTGTGAAGAATGTATGGACAACAGGGAAGTGGGTGAAGGGAGACACTGGACAGTGTATGATATGATAAAATAATAATAATTTATTATCAAGGGTTCATGAGGAAGGGGGAAGAAGGAAGGGAGAGGAAACATGAGGAACTAATACCAAGGGCTTAAGTACAAAGAAAATGTTTCAAGATGACGACAAATGTGCAAATGTGTTTTGCACACAATAGATGTATATATTAATTGTGATAAGAGTCGCGTGAGCCCCAATAAAATGATTTAATAAAAATAATGTACTTCTCGGGACAGGGAACTATACAAGGTCAGAAGGAAAGTATTTACGCAATTGCAGAATTCATAAGACAGGAAAGAGGAAAAAAATCAGATGAATGGAAACAGAATCCCAGAGAGGAAATGGGAATTTATATAGAGAGATAGTCATGCAACAAACTGTGTATAAAATTGTTGAATGGAAAACTAATGTTCTCTCACCCAAATTGCACAGCAAAAACTCCATACTTCATATTGCAAGTGATGACCAAAACTGCAGATGAACTTTTTCAAAAAATATTTTTAAAATATTGTTTTCCATACTTACCTAGCAGGGGAGATACCATGATCACGAAGGTGGTTTTCCCAGGGCGAGGCTTATCCATTGCAGTCCGGATGTGCTGACCCCTGCGATTTCCCCAAATGTGGGAAACTCGACTGCATAATTTGTGGTAGTGGGGGAATGTGTTCACGCTCTCCCATGATAAAAGAAAAGGAAAACAAAGAGAAGAAAAAAATATTGTTTCCCAATCATTTTATGGCATATAATTCACATTCACCCAATTCACTAATTCAACCACACCAAGAAGAGCTGTGCGATCATCTCCACAATTGGTTCTACAAAAATTTCTTTCTTAGCTTCCCAATTCCTCCCAATCTCTCCTGCCAGGTCCCAGAACTATGAACCCAGCTACTGTCTCTAATTTTAGCAATGCAGATGAAGATTGTTTCTATTAGGTGACAGACTCCCTGTCTCCCTCCTTCAAATTATACACAGAATCCAACATGACAACTGTCTTAAAGTTCAGCCATAGAAGGGATGATACTAAGATTTTCATCTTCCATCCAAATGCAATCTTTCAGTTTTAAAAAGAAAACACGTGAATAATATATATAAAATAAGTAATAAAATTCTTTTTTCTCAAGGTGTATTGGCCTTTAAGTTGACATGATTTCTATAAGTAAGCTTGCATTCATGTGCCTTGTAAATATTTCAGTTAAAATTATTTTTTACCCTAGAGATAGTCAATAAAGAAGACAAAACATGTCCACTAAAAACAGTTTTAGGTTTATTATAAGAACCAATTATAAAGTAAATCCAGAATTTTTTCCCACATCAGATCTGTTCATTTCAGTGCACACAAAAGTATTATCTACTCATGTCAGATATTTTAAGCAAATACCAAAAATAAACTCAATGCCATCAAAGCAATTAAGATTCATACCATTACCACAGGAATTGAGTAGAACTGCCCCTGTGCACTATAGTGGCTATATATCTTCAGAGAGCAAAATGTCTTACATTTTTCCCTTTGAGCATCTGCTGGGTTTGAACTGTCACCTTGCTGTTAGCAACTGAATATGTAATTCTCGTCACCAGGACTCCCATCTTAATCATAAGTTTTCTTAAATGTTCTCTAATGTCAATAGTCTATTCACAATCAGTGCTTTACTGTACCCAGATTTCCAAATATTGTTAACATAAATAGAGGAAAATTAACCAAAAATTCATTATAGTGTTTTATTTTACCAGTCATTGTGGAAAGGTGAATAAAGATATTTTATGATCCAAATGGAGAATTGCTGTCATCAATAAACAGTAAAAATGAATAGTAAAGTTAAATGAGTAAAGAATAGATAAAAACACAAAGAAACATTCTCTTTACTACCATAGACCAAAATCAAATTCACTGTCATCAAGTTCACTCTGGTTCATCGCCACCTTATAGGACAGGGACACCTGTTCCTCCAAGTCTGCAAGCCTGGGAAACTCTTCCCTCCAGAGAATGGTTGGACTTTTAGACTGTTGATCTATGTTTATCAGCACAACATGTAACATCTAAGCCATGAGCGCTCCTCTAATTTTATAGGCACAGCCAATTTACAAAGCACTATTCAGCTTCACTTATTTCATTTAACAGTGAGAGGCTTCTGTAGTAAAATACAGGCAACTAAACCCAAGGAACATGCTGGTGTGGTCCATCCTTGTATATTCAGTGTTTATCAATATTGAATGATCCCTAAGAGTCAAAACAAAATGTAAATGACGCGGGAAATTTATTAGTTGATCTTCAATTTGGTGAATTTCATAGCACACTGTATTCAACCGGACAATCGGATTTTTAAAGACCAAGGAACAAAGGGCTTCATGGAGCACCGAAGCCGTTTTCAAGAATCACCAAAGTGATCCTTGAATACCTTTCTTCCTTCCAATTGTGCTCTGCCAAGGTGCCGAACGATTTAGGTCTCAAGGAGTCAGCGTTTTTTCGTAGAAGTTTCTAAATAGCTACTTGTGTGGAGTGTAGAAACTAAAGGAATACTGTGGGTCATAAATTTAGAGAGGCATGCAAATGATGGTCTCTTAGATTCAGGTTAATTATCATTTTAAATATTTACCTAGTGTGCCCAAGATTCAGCCAGGTTCTCTGAACTTAGCAGAATTGTTGTTCTCTATTTCTACATTTTTCCTTGATTTCTACATTGATTTCTAACCTCCATATCAGTGACTGACTCAGAGAAAGTAATCTCTTTATGCTCGACAAGTACATCAAAATTAATAATCATCACAGTTCACAATGGCTGATTACATAACCCAAATGCAAGCAAATTGAGGCAATGCAGACCTGGAAGCAGAATCTTTAAGATTCTGAAGGGGAAACTTCTGCATCATTCTCATTCCCAATATAGCTTTCAATGTTGTAAAAAAAAGCAAAGCAAAAAACTGGACACAAAAGGCTTTTGCAATGATAAACATCAAGTCTTTATCCTGTACTTTGTTGAATGGTAGAAATCTACGTGGACAATTTTGGCATGTTAAGATTTTCATATGGTCTTCACCCAATCTCCCAAACAGATGACTATATTTATACTATCTGTAACATGTTACAATCTGTAAAGTGTTTTCTCAACATTGTGTTATTTTTCTCTTACAAAATCCCTGTATAATGATACTAGGTAATATGATTCATGATTCTCAAAAAAAAAATTAAACTTTGGGGGCCTAAAAATTGTTGAAAAATTGTTAAGTGACACAGTGTTATGATTTTGAAATACATGCTCTTTCCAATATGTCACTTAAATAGAGTTTTATTTCTATTAAGAGTAAAAATGTAACAAAAACTTTATGTGAAGAAAAGTTCTTTAGTGGGAAAACAGTGGTTGGATAGGATAAAGAGAATGACATTTGGAAAGAACACTTAATCTAAAGCAAACTGTTGCTATTTCTACCAGCTTAAAGCTAAAGTAAATAAAGTCATTTCACTCAAAGAAAGAGCAAAAATATGGATTTGGACTTTTCCATGGGAATAAATTTGTAGTTATCACAGTGATGACAGCTTGTCTTGGTAAAATGACACCTTCTGGCTAAGAAAGCCCATATCTATTTTCATGAAACATTTAACATAAATATGTTGTATGTCTCCCCAAACTTGGAAGTCACTTTAAAAACTGAGGCTGAACAGAAATAGTCAGAGAATCTGATAGAAATATCACATCAAAAGTCTGACTACAGATGGACTTGAATACCTAACCATCTATTAACAACTGTTCTTATATGAATTTAGGCAAACTTTTTCAAGTCCATGAGTATAAAACAAACCTTGGTGATATGAATTCTAAACTTTCCTTCTGTTTTTATACTCCATGATTTTAACTTTTGGGAATTGTTTCCTATGTCAGTAAAACTACATAAATTCACGCTGTGTCTAACATCTAGTTTTATTTCTTTTGTTGGCTTCCCATTCTCAAATTTTGAAGGCTGATTTAGACTTATTAATAAATGTTTTTAATTCTTTAAAAAGTATATAAATCAGCTTTGTCAGAGTTATGATTTAAAATGTACAACTTGTTCATCTTTATACTGAACTTGCATATGAGCAATTGATGATCTGTTCCACAGTCAGTGCCTGGCCTTGTTTTAGCTGCTGATACTAAATTTCTCTATTGTCCCTTCCTATCAATGTACTCCATCTGATTTCTGTGTATTCCATCTAGAGAAGCCCATGTGAAGAGTCACTTTATGTTGTTTTAAACATCCTTGCTGATGATCATACAACAGTTGCTGCTATATAGAGAGCTGCCAGAGTTCCACACCAGCTTCAAAAGAGGACAGGGACCAAGGGATATCATTGCTGATGTCAGAAGGAACTTGACTGAAAGCAGTGTATACCAGAAAAATGTTCACTTCTGTTTTGTTGGCTACATCAAAGCGTCTGACTGTGTGAAGCATAACAAACTATGCCTAACCTTGAGAAGAATGGGAAGTCCAGAACACACCATTGTGTCATGCTGAGTGTGTACACAGATTGAAAGATCAATGTGCAAAAAAAAACAACAACAATGGAATATTGCATGGTTTAAAATCTGGAAAAGTGTTCTTAAAAGTTGTGTATTCTCACTAGACTTATTCAAACTATATGCTGAACAAATTGTAGGAGAAGCTGGATTATATGAAGAATCATATGACCTCAGGGTTAGAGAAAGGTGTATTATCAACTTGCAATTTGTAGTTGATACAACTTTCCTTGCCTAAAGCAAGGAGGGCTTGAAACACTTTTTGATGAAGATCAAGGATTGCAGCCCTCAATGTAAAGAAAACCCAAATCCTCACAGATGTACAAATAGGCCACAGAATGATAAATGCAGAACAGGTTGGAGTGCTCTGAAATTTTGTCTTACTTGGATCTATAATAAAAACTCATGAAAACTGCCTTCAAGCGATCAAAAGATGAGTCACAATAGGAAAAATATTTGCAAGAGAACACTTCAGAATATTGAAAAGCCAAGATTGGCACTTTGAGAATTAGTATTCACCTGACCCAAGCCATGACATTTTCAATGGCCTTATATGCATGTGAAAGTCGGACATTTAATAAGACTGAAGAAGAAATAATGCGTTTCAACTGTGGTGATGTAGGAAAAATTGAAAGTGCTATCAACTGCTAAAAGAAGAACACTATCAACATTGGAATAAGTATGCCCAGAGTTCTTCTTTGAGGCAAGGATGATGAGATTTTGCCGTTGCACATGTTTTCAGGAGATACCAGTCACTGGAGAAGGACATCACGTCTGTAGTGTAGAGGGACAGCGGAGGGGCCTTCAAAGAGATGGATTGATACTGTGGTTGCATCAGTGGCCTCAAACAGAAGAAATATTTTGAGGATGGGGCTGAGCCAGGCTTCTGTAGTGCACAGGGGCACTTTGCATGGGACCTCACTAGAGGGCAAATAGCAGCAATAACTACATAGGTCAAAGGATATAGGAATACATTTACTTTATGGGAAAACTGTGTAAAGGATTGATGAACAATCCTTTTGGAGATAGTATTTTGATCAGTAACAACTATGAAACTTGACCAATTTCTAGATAATTCTTTAGAAATATACTTTGCAAAGAAGGAAGTATAGCGGAGAGAGGTACCAGACCTCAACCCCACGTGCCAAGACCTGGATGCAACATACCAGCATGAAGCAATAAAACAACAGCGAGGCCTGTGGGGCTGGCCCCAATCCCAGCTATGTGGACACTCCCACCCACACCCAGGAAAAATGTACTACAGAGGACAGGACTGAAGCTACAGCTCAGGGAAAGGACACATCTGACCAGCGCACACAGGAGGAAATGGAGAAGGAAAGAAGGCGAGAAAGAAAGCATGACATACATCCTGTTCCACCAAACCCTAAAAGCAATGTTCCTCCTCAGAGGAACCTGCACAGGGAGGACCATAGGGTCAGCTGCATCACATGACAGGAAGTCTCTCACTGACCCATCGCACGACAGCGGACAACAGTAGAAAAGCAATGTGGGGATTGTGCCTGATCTGACACCAGCATGCCAGGGTGAAACCCTAAGGGCATGCAACAGATTAGACACTACCGGAAAACACTCACAAAGATCAACAAACAGACCTGGAACTATTTATAGGCTTTTGTTTCTGTTGTTGGCTTGTTTTTTGCTTTGTTTTCTTTATGTGCTTATGAATGCTTTTGCATGTCCACCTAGATAAGATAGGTGGGATAAGCCATTTAGAGGAGAAAGCAATGGGAACTACTGTTCAGGGATGACATAGGAGTGGGGGAGATGGAGAAAAGGAAAGAGGCAGCCAACAAACCCAGGGAGAAGGAAACAACAAGTGATCTAAAATCAGTGGTGCAGAGGGCAGAGAATGCCTGCTGGGGCTTGATCTAGTGCAAGGCAGCCAGGTGGAATTGCTTAAAGCTGAATGAAGGGTGCGCATAATTGTGGTACAAGAGGAAATAAAAAGAAAATAGATAAAAGAACTAGGAGGCAAAGGACGTTTATAGACATCTAAATACAGGCATGAACATATGCAAATATACTGATATATAACAAAAGAGAAATAGATATATGTACATATATTTATACGTTAAGTACTAAGCAGAGGGACCTTAGGCTTCCACTCAAGATTTCCCTCAATGCAAGAACACTTTGTTCTAATAATCTGGTATTCTGTGATGCTCACCTTCTCAAGATGGCTGAAAACAAAATGGTTGCATAAGCAAATGTGGTGAAGAAAGCTGATGGTGCTTGGCTATCAAAAGATATAGTGTCTAGGCTCTCAAAGGCTTGAAGATAAACAAGCTGCCATCTAGCAGAGAAACAAGAAAGCACACATGGAAGAAGCATACAAGCCTGCATAATCATTAAGTATCAGCAGTATTAGGTGCCAGGCATCAGAGACCCAGAATAAGAAATCATATTGATGTGAATTAAGAGGAGAACGCCAGTGGAGACCCAAAGCCCATATGGAGACAAATGCACATCTCCTCACAGAGGGGTGACAAGAAAGAGATGAGCCAGTCAAAGTGTAATATAGCACCAATGGAACTTGCAAATTTCCTTTAGTTTTTTAATACTTCCTTCCCCCAACTATCGTGACCCTAATTCTACATTAAAAATCCTGCTAGATCAGAGAATGTACGCTGGTACAAACAAGAGCTAACAGCACCGGGAATCCAGGACAGATAAACTCCTCATAGTCAGTCATGAGTGTAGGCAAACCAGGAAGGTAAAAGGAAAGTGGGGTTAGAAAGGAGAAACCCATCAAAATGATTGGCATAACCCACTCCAAAGATATCAAAACTATCATATCCTACATGGAGGTATTTGATAAGCTGTCAAAAAAAGTTTGAGAGTTCAGCTTGTTTTTTTCAAAAGATAAATATTTTTTTATATTTTTTTAGGCATCACTGCCATCTGGTGGTGGGAGTAGGAGGCTCAGCCTTTGCTCCTGTGAGCTGGAATTGAACCTCCATCACAGTTGGCCACAGTCCCACGCACAAGCATTAGGCCACCAGAGCTCAGCCGATAAATATTTTTTACCTCAATTGTTGTCCTTGTTTTTAATCTATAAATACAAACTCTCTTGGATTTCAATGGCAGGAGTTAATCAATTTCCTATCTGTGTCCCATGAAAAATGCCACCTTCTTTTCCTACAAAAGCCACTTTCTACAGCATCATATACTTTCTCTCACCTACCTGATAGCAACCAACCCTCTACAAGTCTGCTTCCTCCTGGATGCTTTTGGAGTCTCTATAGAACAATTTTTAAACTATTACTGTGCCTCTGCAAAACTTTCTGCTTCACCGGTTAGGTTTGCCACATTGCTGACTAAGCCTCAATTTGGACAATATAATGAATATAAACAATAATGCAATATCGTTTTCTATTTACAAAGCAGAAATTGTTAATGAAATTCTACAGCATTGTCTGAGAAAGGCAATATATCTCTTTCCAGGCATTGCCTTAGTAGCAGTGTAAATATCTTAGAAATATCTCTACATCCAATATTGATTCATTATTGTGTTATCTCCAGTGCATCCCAGAGAATTTCAGAGAAGTTGAATGGAGCAACATTGAAAACAATGATATGCTTTTTTATCCTGATATTGGATATTCCACTTAGTTCTCATCTTCTTTTTAATTAGATCTGATGGGAAATTTCTACATATGTTTTTACCTACACTAAAATATATATCTATGAATGTAATAAAGAGCAGAAAACTATGAAAGCTTGTTAACCACCAACAAGTACTTGAAGGAAGCAACCACAGGACTTGAAGGTTCAGGATTGTCCTTTCAAAGAACATTCAGGTCTACTAACATAGAAGAGTTTATGACAATATTATCCATCCTACTTTGATTAGTCATATCTGGGGTTTTAAAAGCTCATGAATAATTGTCTGGAGCACAGCTGTCTGGAAAAAAGAAAAGTGAAGGAAAAAAGAAACATGGAAACAGCAAATTCAATGAACCAGTGGGCCATGTGAAGCATAGCTTCCATACCACAGAGACTCAAAGGAAAAAGATGGAATCTGGGTCTAACAATGTCTCTACAAGGAATAGAATGAAAGTATATTGGTTAGATTGAAATTGAAGGAACACCTGAGATTGTAGCCTTTAGTTACCCACCAGACCTAGATATGAGCTCACCCCCATATCTCAATTCTTAGCAAAACAATAAGTCTATAAGGAGAACAGTAACATTTGGGAAGCACATGCTCCAAACAATAATCAGCCATTTGACATCAAAAGGGGAAAATTTGCACAAAGATAAACATCATGAGGGTCAGGAAAGAAGAAATAGAAATATGAAACATTGGGAAAATGTTTATTATATAAATTGAAACAGGAATTCATTTCACGTTGGAAAATCATTTTACATTTATTTACCATATCCACAATTTAAAAATACAGATATTGATACAGTAAAGATATAGATATTTGAGAAGTTTGAGTGGAATAGTGGTGGCTATTGGGTGGCTAATTACAAAGTAAGCATTCAAAACCACCAACTCTCCTGGAAAGAAAGATGAGCTTTCACCTCCCGTAAACCGTTACAGTCTCAGACACTCATGAGGCAGTTCTGCTCTGTACTATAGGGTCATTACGAGTCAGAGAGGTGATAGATGATAAGTAGATAGATGATATATAGATAGATACATGATAGATGATAGATGATAATGATAGATGATAGATAGATAGAGATAATAGATGCAATAACCGACATCTGAGCATAGACTTTAGTGAGAAAAGAATATATAGAAAAATCTTACTAAATAATAACCTTGACCACTTTATACCCAGTTACCAACCTTTTATCCCTAAAAATACCACTAAGTCTTCGATTTCTTGGTAGTTCTGGTTTCATTAACTTCCTACACGATATTCTGATGGTTTATAATGTTAGTGTGCCAATCAATATTTATATTCCTCCTTGGTCAAGTTTACCTCATGCATTTGTTTTCATTTTCAAATAACTTCTGTTTGGTGTGTCACAAACTTCAGTTCTCTGGATTTGAATTCCATGACACTAAAAGAGTGTCATCTCAAAAAATGTTGCAGAATATTCACTTAGCAGACAGTTTCTAAATTCAATCCTAAACTATGGAAATTTTGGTACAAGGATCATTCACATAATACACAAATCAAATCCCCAAAGAGGTCTTGTCTCTTGCGCTTAGATCAGGGATTCTGCACTGCAACTGCACATAAGACTTACCTAGAGAGCATTTAACATTTGTCAGTGCCTTGGTCCTGTCCCTGAAAATAAAGAACCTGAATCTTTGAGGAAAATGGATGCATTTGATTTTTTAATGTATCTCTTCTTCCTCAAGAAGACCCTAGTGACATTGTGGATAATATGTTGAGTTTCAGTACACAATCATCTCAGTGCTGATGTGGGAGAAAGATGAGGCTTTCTGTTCTAATCAAGGCTTCCCGTTTGAAAACCCACAAAAGTGTTACTCTGTCATATAGTGTTGTTGTGAGTCTGTATTCACTCAATGGCATTGAATTCTTTGGCAGTCTTCCTAAATTGAGACTGATAGATTTCAACCAAAATCCCAATTCCACCTACTAGCATAATAACATATCAAGAATTAAGAATAATAAAGTAAATAAAAATATCAGCTACATGGAGAGAAATAAGAAAACAATGCTACAATCTACCACTCTTCAGGACAGAATATGCTCCATGTGCTTTGGCAAGACTTTCCAGAATCCCTACCTATTGTCTGCTGTAAAATGGGTTGGAAATTTGCGCAACTTCTTTCTTTGTTGGTGAGTCCACAATGTATTTCATTTTCTCTGATTTCCTTGTTGGTTCTCTTCATGTAAAAAAGCTGGTGACAGCACTACCGAATCTATAGTCACTGGAATTCTCATGCCTGTTACTAATACTGAAATTCTATCAAGAGAAAGATGGCTGGAGAATGGAGGTCAAAGCGAGAGACAGAGAGAGGACGCATGCCACCCCTGCTCTCCTTCTGTTTCAAGTGTGATGCAGCGCCAGGCCAGGCCTCTCACTCAGCAGACTTGGGTAAGCACAAAAATGTGTCCAAAAGATACAATCAAAAGTGAATGCATTTATCTTTTGCACTACTTTAATCTCAATTGAGGTTTTCAAAATGCTAACTTGATCCATGCATATATAATTGGCATTTCTTACAACTAGTGCAACAGAGGGCTAAAGATGAGGGATGATTGTGAGATGGACACAGCAAAGCGTCCTTCTGCTGTGTGTGTATTACTGAGTTCTGAATGAACCTTGCAACTCTAAATGTTGGTATACAAAGGTAATACCTGCCCCCAAAATAATGTTCATTTGTTTTATCATGCGAGAGGCATAGTGCATTTGGAGTTCATTCCACCAGATCGGACTGTTAAACAAATTTTCAGGTTAGAAGTTCTGGAAAGATTGCATAACAACATCTTACAAAAAGGAACTGATTTGTGGCAGATGAAGGACTGGGTTAGCCATGATAACAATGTATCTGTTCATGCAGTCATCTCAGTGTGTCAATTTGGGAAGAAAAAAAAAAACAACTCAAAACAGCATATCGCTCTTGCCCTTACTCACCTCATCTTGCTTCATGTGGCTTTTTTGCTAGTTTCTGTGAGTAAAGAGGCACATGAAAAAGCAACGATTTGATAATGTAGAAGGTAGTGAAGGGGATAAAAATGAGGGAGGTACTGTCAGCCATCCAAATGGACGAGTTTGAAAAATGTTCCCAAGAATGAACTCTCAGATTTGGCAAATGTATTAAGTGTTATGGAGACTAATTTGATGGTCACATGGTTGCTCTTCTTAAACATATCAAATACATACCTTTTGCCAAGTACCTACTCTCATGATGTCATGTAATTCTTTATGAGAAAGTCTAAAACGAATATAAGTTTGTGTGACCTTCTTCTTCACCTCTTCAAATTTCATTCAACCTTTCTTTTAGTATTTTCAGTTTCTTTTTCGGGGCTTATATGTGCTGGATTCTTGTCTTTTTCTCACTTGCCACAACCTTCTAGATCTCATTATTTAATTTTCACTTTTCTCTCAATTGCCTTCTTAAGCTTTAGCTACAAGGGCACTGTCGTCCTATTTGACCTAATTTGAACTAATAAGAGCAAAGTGAGTGAGGGAATATCGGGAAATCAGGATAAGTAAATGTACTTAGTTCACAAAATGGGATTTGTAATAGAAAATCAGGTTAACTTGGAGCTCAGAACTTCTGATACTCTGGAAGAAAAGATACTATAACATTGATTGAATGAACTAAGATGACACTAATCCTTGCCACCTAATGTACAAGAGAACAAGGAAATTGACAATATTCTGTCTGAAAGAATTAGTAGAGATATCAGGTAAAGATAGCAACAATAACAACAAATTTTCAGAAAACAACAGTAAATCTTCTTCAGGCACTCATTTGGGGGGGAACGTGTCCAGTCACATGAAGTAATGATAAGAAAGCCCTACGAGATTGGATTATGTTCTGTCAATTGATTTTGATGTTTCTGAGCCCCCGGGTTAAAAAAAAAAGCTATTTGATTATGGCTAAAGAAGTGTTGGTAACTGTACCCTTTGTCTACATGCATGTGCAGAAATATACTCTGTCAAATGTGTGTGTGCTCATTTGTACTTCCACTCTTTTCAGATTGATTATTAATGAATCATCCTATTAATTGCTGACCGTGGATGTAGTACAAGATGGGTTTCTTGTCCCAAGACTCGATTGTTTGAGGTTCCTGCCAAGGTGCAAGTCCAGGAAGATACTAATGGGAATTTGACCTCTGTTAAGTAGTTAAGGATGAGGAAGTGTGAACAGCTGCAGCAGTACCATCACAGAGACTGGAAGAGACCCATTCTCCTTAGTGTGATCTCCACTTGTTTACACCAGAGCAGGTCCAGTTTCTTGCTAGACTGTGTCTCTCAGGATACTGCACCAGAAATAGAACCTTAACTTCTCATTTGTCATTTTTCTCTAGAAAGATAAAAAATCAGAAAAGCTCATTAGAATCAATTTTGATGGTTTTCTCTTGATTAGTGTGAAAATTGTTTATAAACATTTAGAATTCAAATATATATCATTTTAAGTTCAATTCATTGAGGAGAAATTTCTTTCAAGATGACATTCTCAGCATTTCAATTGTTTAACCACATCACCCAGTAAAATAGTTCTAGCTTATTTCCTTCAAAATACTTTAAGTCATTTGCAAATAGTGATTTAAGTGGAATTCCTAATATATTAGCACAGTGAGGTGACTTTTCATTACTTAAAATTTTATTAGCGAGCCATTGATTTTAATATTCTTAAAACGTCTATTATATTAAGTTATAAACATGCCTGAATATATCTTATATTCCAATTGGATGATATCAGAAAATGTCACCTATTAGAAATGGCATGAGTAGATGAATTATTTCAAAATCTTTTTTTTTTTGGTGGGGGGGGCATCACTGCTCTCCAGCGGTGGGAGTAGGAGGCCCAGCCCCTGCTGGAATTGAACCTCCATCCCAGTAGGCAGCAGTCCCGCACACAACCACTACACCACCTGGGCTCAGCCCAATTTATAAGTGTTTAATGTTAGCTCTAGCCCATTTTCTCTTCTCTCATTCCAAATGGCATTACATAGCTTACCTTCTACAACAAGGAACATTTTTTTTGTTTTTGTTTTTTTTTTGTTTTTGGGCATCACTGCTCTCAGGTGGTGGGAGTAGGAGGCCCAGCCCCACTGTTGGAATTGAACCTTCTGTCCCAGTGGGCCGCAGTCCCGCTCACAACCACTACATCACCGGGGCTCAGCCCTCAAAATCATTTCATAAGTACACGTAATTATACTAAAATAAGAAGAAAAATATTTAATACTTTAGGTCATTTTACTGACTTACATATTTTTCACTCTCATATAATCTAATCCAAAATTAATACTCCAGTGAAGTCTCATTAAATAAATTGCTCTTCTGCATAATTATACTTGTCTAATTGCTATTACCTCTAAAAATATTTTTGTCCTCTAAATACATCTAATAGATAGCAAGCACAGTTATTTTCACTTTAAATTAACTTTTAAAATGGGGTAATTTTGAAGTAATGCTG